>JANHGL010023199.1:0-40346 GCA_024611195.1 Ceyx melanurus | reverse complement strand
GAATAAGAGCTGCCTCTAATTGAATTAGGCCATTGTGAATCACTTATCTCCTGCTTTTTCTCTCCAGTTGTCTTTTTCTCAGTTTGGTTGTGTACATGTCACAGAAAGTAGCACCAAGAAGCCTTTCTGCATGGCAGTTACTGAGTTCTCTCCATGCTATCATTTCATTATAGACCCTGGAAACCTCAGTGCTACAGAAGAAAAATCCAGAAAGATAATTAATTAACAAATTAGGCTGTCATGTGATGTGAGCAGCAGCATCTCCTTACCATAATTCTTGAAGCTATAAACCAAAACTAATGCATATATCCTTTGTTCCCTAAGCTGACTGCTTGGGAACTGGGAGGCTCAAGTTCACCATCCAAGTGCATATTAAGCTCAAGAAAGCTTTTCATAGACATGGTATTTTACCTGAAAGCAGCAGTGGAAGAATCAGAATCAAACAGTTGATCAGAAATGCAATCTTCTCACACACATCTTTTTTAAAGCTTCTATATACACGCCTACATATTCTCAAGAAAAAAAAGGAGCACTTGAGATTCTTCTCACACTGCATCAATTTCCACATCTTATCTCCTTTCAGTTCATACCTGCTACAGAAATAAAGTCTAAGGAAAAAAAAAAAATTAACATGTTCAAAACTACCAGTTAATAAATCCTGGTGTATTGTCAGAAGGGTTAATTTCTTTTAGGCTTAGAATGCAAAAAGCAGAAAGTTAAAGACTGGACTCTCTCTCAGAATGTGAAAAATACATTCTCCTTTTTATTGACTATAAACATCCAATCTAAAGAACAGTTGGAAAGTAGAGTCTGGAATACCTGCTTTGATTAGTCAACAGATGCTCTTCAGAGTCAAAACTTAGTTACTCCCTGAGTTTTGACTTTTATTGTTAACTCAATAACAAAATAGAAACTCATGTTTGGGTAATTTTTTTCTTTTTATTTTTTTTTCTCCTTCTGGCTCAGCAGCAGCAGAAGCAGCAGCTCTCTCAAAACTATCTCTTCTCTAATACTTGATTATATCTGCTTCAGGGAAAGTTTCTTATATCTCAGATAATTTCCACCTGCTTGTATGAGTCACCTGTTAGTACAGCTGCTCCTTAATGGTAGTGCCTTGCAGCTAAGATAAGAGTGAATTCAACAACTAAAGATCAAGGGTGATTTGATAGTCTAATACACTAGTTTCTTCCACTGACAGAAAACGTATTTCCTTACATAAATAAAATCACAGTCATGATTCTGCAGCTAAAGTGAGGAAAGTAAAAAAAATAGGACTAGAAAGAAGATATTTAATGCTGGAAGTAACAGATAACTGGAACGTTTGCTGGACTCTACATCTTGATATCTAGTGTCAGGTAAAAGAGTTCACAGCCCAGACTTCAGCTTATTGAGGAAACTGCTGGATGTGACCCTGTGATGGCTCTGAAAAGCAGAAGAGCTTAGGCAGGCTGGCAGGTCTTTCAGAGAGCAAGAACAGCAGAAGTGGAAGGGACATCCAAAGCAGCAAAAAGAGCTTCCACCAGTATATTCATAGCTGGATGCTGAGCAAGGGCAGTGTGGACATGGCATCCTCACGAGGGGCACCACCAGCCCTAAAGACCACCAGGAAAACAAAAAATGTCTTCAAGTCTTTCTTCTTATATGGAAGTAGCACCTTTGTGAGAGTGACAGTCTTCACCATCTAGAATCTTGAGGTATTTTAGCAACGTGTTGGTCATGTACTTGTAAAAAAAAAAAATAAATAAATTTGGAGCACACTTTGGTTCCATCAACCAGCTAAAAAGGTCAGTTTCACATCAGCAGAGTGCAGAAGAACCTTTTCTGTGCTTCTGCCCTTTCCACATCATTTTGAAGATGTTCTTTGTGAAAATGTCCATCTCATCTAATCCGTTTATTTTTCTTAAATATCTCTACACTAAACAGCTCTTGGAACATTTGATTAATTTTAATGAGCATTTACCTCTTCTTCCAGAATACACAGATTTATTTTGCTTTCCAGCCTCAGCCTTTACAGCTGCTGTTCCTGCACAAGAGCCACTTCAGTTCTAGCCTCCCCAACAAAATGAGCTTCTGCTTGTGCTGTGTGTCCCACACCACAATAAATGCTCTGTGGCTAAGTCATTGTGAAAATGAGTAAGTGGACTGGTTGCTAAATCTTTCTGGAGGTAAGAAAGAATATTTACTTGTTTTCCTGCTTACTACCTATAAAGCAAGACTAATTTGTCATTAAGATATAAAGCTCCCTTTGCACATTATCCTTCTTACAAGAATGACAGAACTCCACGTTACCAAAATGGTCATAATTTTATCCAATATAATAAAAACATTTCAAAATAAATACTTTAAGAATTCCTTAGTCTTTGTAATTAGAAATCAAATTCCTGTAATTTCTTTAATAAAGCAACATATTAAGTATGCTACAAATAAATCAAATAAATTACCATTTTTAATTAGGCATAACAAACAATTAAACAGATGACATTTAAAATTAATTTTCTCTACTGGAGAGAACATGATTTAAATCGCTGTTGAGCCCAGCACTCTCCTTGTGGATATTCCTTCAAATGCAGTGACATTCAAAGCCATCATAGCATTTTCAGAGACAAGTCTATTACCATTTTTCACTATTTGAGGTTTCACTTTTAAGCCAGGTTGTGTTTTTTTTTTCAATTACCAAACTTCCCTAGAAATACTTAATGTCTTAAAGTTTCTGCTCAGCTCCATAGTATGTAATTGCTGAACAGCTGCACAGTCATACCAACCACTGATAAAAAGGCATTACAAACTTCTAAGCAAATCATATTTATAATGCATAATATTCAAGGCCAAAGAAAATCAGTAGTACTTCAAGGCAAACTTCTGAAAATGGGGCAAGAGCATCTTGGGAAAGAGGATGGTAAATAGTGCATAGCAATGAAAAGATGCAGCTGTCTAAAACATAACTTACACAGCACACTGAAAAGAGAATTACCTTTTTGGCTGTGCCTTGTCTCCTCAATTAAGGTATTATCTACAGCTAATTGCTTCAGGAACTGGAGTAAAAGCTCTTAGAGGAGTCCAGTCTGGCAAAGAGAAGTTTTGAGCACAGGGGTTATCTCCCTGATTTCTTATCTATCGAAGATTAGATCCTGAGAGATATTTCAGGTGATCCAGAAGCCACAGAGATGCTTTATTTCCCAATCTAAAAGTTTCCTTTAATTCTTCATTTGTCACAGTGTAAGCAAAGAGTGGGTCTGTTGAAATCAGTGGAGCAGGGCACTAATCCCAGCCAGAAAGGAATTCTAGCAGGTGCACATTCCTCTTACAGCTTTACTTAGTAATTGTCATCACAAGCACACACGTTTGCTGCTCAGCATCGAATGCTCTGAGCAAAGCACAGACCTCTCCTATTCACTACAAGGTGACAGACAAGTTTTTAGATGCTGCAGAATACACTGGGGTGTTTCCCCCACCAGATCGTGTTCAGGAGAAATAGGAAGCCCAAAATCAGAATGTGAATTTCAGTTTTGTGCCCCTGCCTGAGAGAACTAAGGTGGGATGGCAGGTCCCTGCTCGGCCTGCCATCAGCAGAGGGGAGTGCTGTGTATGTGCAGAGGGGGTACAACACTCTGGGTCTGTGTGTGCAGCCTGGAGGCTGAGAAGGTAGCACCAGATTTACCCTAAATGAAAGAACTGGGAAGCTGAAGTGGCCATTTTTGTAGCTGGCACATCACTAGAGATCTCAAATTGGATAGTTGGAGAAACCTATTTGTGATCTGTTATACCAGTTGAATTAAGACTAAAGCTAGTCTGCTTTTATGTTTAGAAATATATGATTTAAATCATGCCAAATAAAAATAGAGAAGTTTTTAAAACATAAGAATGATGCCATAAATAAGTCTTTGTGCTTGGGGAAAAGCCTCAGGGGACCCGTTCTAGAGACAAGCCCCTGGAAGGCAAATGCTTGCAGGGAATGCCTCCCTAGACAAATCTCCTGCTAAGCAGAATGCCTCTGGCAAAATGCTTTTGGTAAAATGCTTCAGAAAGATGATGACTCTCCTGACAAAACCTGTGCTCTCTGTCTCTGAGTGCCCCAAAGCCAGGCCCAGCCCTGCAAGGAGCAGCCCATCTCTGGGATGAGCTCTGCCCCTCACAGAAAGCAAGTGTACAAATTGCCCTCACACCTCCACCAGCAATCCAGCCTTTTGACCTGTGTGCATAATCCTTTAAAGGCATTTTTGCCTGGCCTAAAAGTCCCTTTGTTGTCTAAGGTGTGTTGCCCAGAGGAACATATCTATGATGAAACATGGTGTTAGTAATTCTAATGACTTTGTTTGGGAAAACTGCATTTATTCCATAATGCAAGGAATCTGTATCATCAGATCTTACAACAGTAATATTTCCTAATATTAATAGAATATGTTGTTCTTACACAGGCCACTTCTTAATTTGATTATTTTTTTTTATATATTGTGCTGTTCTTTCCTATTGTCAATTTTCCTATAGTCAATTCAACTTCTTATTGAATACAAGGAAGAAATTATATGCACAGACATCTGTGCAAACAGAAATATCATTGATGATACTTGAAGATCATTACCAAAATCCTAAGGAAAGCTCTTTACAGTACTGAAGACAATGAATAGAACATTTTCAGACACGTGCTTATTCAAATGGTTTACAAGTAGGATCTTTGAAAGATTGGTGGGAAAAGGTTTCTCTACCCCAACAATAATTTCAAGACTTCAAAATGTTTTCTGAGGATGGAAACAAGACCTGCACAACTTTTCCACCAAAAAAAAAAAAAAAGTGAATCAATGGTTTCTCAAATAAGGTGCTTCTAAGAGGAGAAAAAACAAAGTTTAGGTGTCTAATTAGGAACTGAAAAGTGATACACTGATATTTCAGTGAAGATTGGGGGCTATCTGAAAACTCTCTGTGTTTACAAGCACAGAAACTCCTTAATGGATCTGGAATTTTACTAATACTATACACTGTCATTAAAAAGTTTGATTCAATATGTCATCTTTTTCAAAGAAAGAAAAGCCAACATCCTCACAGAATTCCAGACAGGCAGGAGTTCCTAGTATCCAAATGTTGATATAGTACTCACTTTATTTTTATGGGGGTTTTTATTATTATTCTGTAGCAAACGAATCATTTGTCAATCAAAATTAAATTACAGCCAATTTGAGTCTGTGGTGCTCACTCCAACCAGCTATCTAATTAGACGTAGTCAACGTGGTGACTCATCAACTAATGAGATCTCCCCTTTTGATTATTTCAAAAAGGAACAGGGATTAGCTCACTTGAGAAACCATTTTCTGTCTTTGAATATTGGGCCAGAGTAATCACGAGATCAAAAGCAATCTATTAAAAGGGTGTATTCCCTGTGTATTGTACAAAGTCACTGCCTAATATCCTTTTAGGAAATTGGGCATTCTTATCTAATGCTGGGAAAACATTCCAGAGAGCACTTACAGAATTGCTCTTGCATTCATTTATGACATGTAACAGAGATGAGAAGTGTGGCTGCAGCCACGACAAAGGCTGAGCTGCAGACACAGCAGAGTTCTTTGTCAGCAGGCAGGGCTGGGAAGGTGCAGCCAGCAGGGCTGTGCACCCACTCAACGCTGGGATAAAGGCAGCCTGCCTTGGCTGCCCGACATCACCAGCTACTGCAAACGGATTCAAACTCATTTCTCCCAGCACTAAAAAGTGTCAGGAATCCCTGAGGGTTTCTGTGTTGTTTTGCTTTTTAGAGAAAAGCTTTAAGCTGTTTAAATTAAGTATCCAGAATGTTAATGCATAGTTAATATTCTGAATCTACTTCTTAACACGATTTACTTTAATCTGCTCTTCTTTTTTTTTGGTTACAGGCTGTAAACCCACCTCCAGAATGACTAATTCAGGCACTGGTGTGTGTGGATTTCTGCTGCCTGTTGAACTTCAGGGTATTGAGTGTGCCTTGGTGTCAATGCCCCTTGTACATTAGGACAGGTGCCCTCACCACCAAAGAGTTTTTTTTTCACCCTGCCATTATTTAGGGAGAGGCACCACAGAGTGAGCTGCAGCATCACCAGCTCCTGATGTTGACAGCTCTTCTGGCTGAGAAAGCAGCCTGAGCCTGAGCAGACAGCTGAGAATCCCAGCTTTCCAGAAAACAGTGTCTGAATGCAGCAGAAGCACTCTGAGGCAGGTGTAGACATGGCTTTTAGGGACAAGGCTTAGAGCTGGTGCTGGCAGTGTTAAATTAACATTTGGACTTCAAGATCTTGGGGTTCTGCTCCCCCCTAAGCAATTCTGTGGCTTACTTGGGATGCCACAGAACTTTCAGACAAGCCAAAATGGAGTTATTTACCTGCAGGTTGGATGGCTGGGTTGCTGCTGGAGCCATAGGAGGAATTCATAGGCTTGCACTGTGGTTCAGGCAGGATTTAGGAGAACAGGATTTATCCTACACTCTAAACTGTGATGTGACAAGATATTCCAAGCTATCAGCCTGTATCAACACATGCAGAAAATTAGATGTATGAAATAGATTCTTCTCAGCAACTAACAACAGCCTGATTATCACAGATATCTTGTGAATAAAATAATCCTAATCCTTCCAATAGCCTCAGTGATTAGAATTTCAGAAAATCTTATTCCACAGCCTACAAATTCATGTGTTCATTTTAGTTCTAAAATAGAATTTGATCTTTCTGTTGCCACACAGACTGCAAACCAAGCACTTGAGTATTTTCAGTAGAGGGCACATGCTTCACAAATTAAACTTTCAGAGAATCCAACTTTTAAAATACCTCCTAATTTGTGATGGTTCTAGAGACTGAGCTTTTCTACTCAATCAGTGTAATTTTCTGTAGTTTTGGGTCACTCTTGAGGTTGTGCATTGTGATGAAGTGTTGCCACAGCCTGAGTCTGTGATGGCATTTTGTGAACTAAGCACCTGTTATCTGGCTTTTTCTGGTGGAGGGGACAAGAATCAATAATGATCGAGTGACAGAGCAAGTTACCTCTGCAATCTCCTCACTCTACATTATCAAATACTCATCACTTAAAAACAGCTAAGCTGATTGCTCCAGGTTTGACCAGCCTTCAGTGGAGTGAAACAAAGTGGGATATTTCACAGATTGATTTGTTGTAACCTCTGCGGGATACATGAAGAATTAAATAAAGCAGCCACTTGCAGCCCTCTCTGTTCTCTGCCTCCTTTGCATCAGGCTCCTTCCAGGACACCAGTGATTAGTGCTCTGCCTTTCCTGGCTCACTGCATTGTGGGATTAATTAAAGCAGGAAAGCAGCCACAACCCTGGAAAAGATTTCCCATCATTTGGGGCTTCCCCTTCAGAAGACTTGCAAACAGTGCTCATTGCTCCTTTCCTGGGGAAAACCTAGCAAGAGGGTTACACTGAATGAAACTGATGTGATGACCCAACCTGTCCTGCACAGACCCGAGTCTCAGGCAACAAAGAAGGCTCAAGATTTCAAACCTGATTTGTCACCTACCAGCTGCTGAGTTGGGTAAGTGAAAAGCACTCATTGGCTCAATGCTTACTCTTTTTTTTCTTAGCAATCTGTTAAGCTTCTCTACAACAAATACTTTTCCAAACTTACCTCACCATCAGGGATGTTTTTAGAGTGGTCTCATGAAGTATGTTAGCTGCAGCCAGTACTTCCTAGATGGAAACTTCTATAGCTTTGAACACAGGAACAGAAGGCTCATGTGACAGCTCAGCTTGATTTGTAATTAATAAATCCACAGGTCACTCAGCAAGAGTTCCTACTGCAAAGGGTTGTTCTTTCAAATATTAGGACAGGAGCTGACTCCAGCAAGGTTGAGGCTGATGGCCAGCTCATTTGGGTAGCACATGATGCTGAGCAGCTGCTCTGAAGCAGATGCTAAATCTTCATTCTTTTGCAGACACATTCCTCCCTTCTGTCTGCACAAGTTCTTGTAGATGGTGCAAATAGAAACAGCAGGGGCATGCTGGAGAAACCTTGATGATCCTATTTATATCTGTTCCACATAGCTCAAGTTCATCATTCCACCAAAATGCTGAGAATCTCTGTCAAAGGACATCCAGAAGTGTGCTCTGCTTGAGAAAAGTGGCCTGATTTTTGAGAGCCTGGCCACCACCATGGGACATCTGAGCACCCAGAAACTGCCCAACAGGCCAAGAAGAATCAACACTGTTCAGGATGAATCCATTGGTCATGCATGCATAAAGAGTGGCTTCTTCACCCAAAACACTTCAAAAATCTGAAAGTGCTGCAGGTCTGCTGACCAGTGTTATTCAGAGGGATCTCTAGGAGCTTTGTGGCAAGAAAGCCAGCAGCCTTCTGGCAGCTTGGCTGATAAATCTTCTTTTTGGCATGAAATTTGTTTACAAGACAGAGATAACATCCTTCAAGAGTTTTTCCCTGAACAGCTCCTAACTCTTTCAACTGGAATTTTAATTGAAAACTATGATAATGTCTCAAAATCCATTTAGAAAAAAATAATTCAGTGTGCAGCATATAATAGGGATAAATCTTATTCAAATTAATTGATATTCCCGTATCACATATGAAAATAATTTTCATGTGCTCTTTAGTAAGAATGAAATCTATTCAGTCTAAATGTAGAGAGTTTCAGATGTTTGTGTCTAGACTGATAGATAAATAAATGTAAATACCAGTGATATAGGAATGGATGTTTTTAATCACCGAGTATTGAGACACTGCTTTTTCAGGTTCTATTTTGCCTGCTTTTCCCATAAACGGTTTCATTTTACCTCAATTGACCTGTCAGAACAGGGTCCAACTCTCAGCTCTGTGCTGGGGACATTTGTACCTACAAAAAAACGAACTGAAAAGACCAAAGTTGCTTTACGTCACCAATTAACTATCACGAGTGAAGAATTTTGAGTCACTACAAATAGCAGCCAGTTCTGAACTTGGAGGTGAAAGTCTCCATACTAAATGCTCCAAAATGTCAGGGGGTTACATTAACATCTGACTCTCACTCCAAACAGGTTACTTGTGGTTTTGAGGAACAGAAGAAATCATTGCCCTCTGCTGGCCAAGGTGGCATTTTTTATGGGCTCAGATGATAATCCACTATCACACATGTAGAGTGAAGAACCTTAGAGGGCACTGTGTTTAGTTGATGTTGATATTGATATAAATAAGTGAAAAATATGGTCCTGTCTTTCATAGTTTCAGGATATATATTATCATAAAATCATAGGATGCCTTGGGTTGTAAGGTAGTCTAAAGGTTATCTAGCCTGCAGTGAGCAGGGACATCCTCAACTAGATCAGATATATATTCAATCCTTAATCTAAATGCAATTTTCTCCCCCTACCAGAGTTTTCTCCAGTTCAAATTCAGTTTGATTTGTGTGAACATTCACCCATGAAATATAGCCATGTACTACCAACTTTATTCAATGTCAGGAGAAAAAAAAAAACCATCTTTTCAGCACCTGATGACCTCTATCCACAAGAGATTGCATTTACATGTCATAAGGCATCATTACATTTGTCTCTGCTGGCTTTTTCTGGAGTACCACCTAGGGCTGGGTGTGAAGTGTGAACTCACAGGCAGTCTAAGGATGGCTCTTGTGGGCACGGCCAGGCAGAGGTTCCCCCAGCCCACCCCAGGGCCAGCTGCACTATCTGAAGCATTTGTTGACACCCTGGCTGCTCATGGTTTTACAGACACTGAGGCAGGATGAGGCAATCTTGTGTTCTGAGTAGTGGCTGAAAGATGGTCATTGTCATCTTGTGTGATACTCATTTTATTAGAGCAGGATTATTGCACTTTGAAGGGCAGTTTTGAACCTTACAGCTGCACAACTTTGATTGTTTTCTTCTGTCTGTCTCAGCCTGTGCCTTATTCTAGCTGTGCCAACAAAGTACTGAGTGCAAGCAGCATTCCTATTGATTGCATAAAAATAGTAATCAACCACTTCAGGACCTGATCCAGTATCTGAGCTTTCTGGAATACTGACATTGGAGTAGAAGTTATGTTTTCAGTCGTTGGGAAATCACCAACATTTTAACCAAGATTGAGGCAGATTTTACGACTGTTATTTCCCTTAATTGTCATGAAAGTCAGAAATTAGTGAATTATTCCAAATTTAAGGGAGCCGTGCTATTGTTTATATTCCAAAAATGAGACCAGTGCCTCTCTATTAAATATTTCCCACAGCAGATTTATGCAGAGATCATTACTGGAAACCCCATTTTTTATATTTTCCCCCAAATACAGTTGGTTTATAAATATAAACATAACCATTTAAAAAATATTTTCTGTATGCTTAGAGGTATTTGAAAAAAAATCTTTCTTTTGTGATCTGATCCTGCATGGGTTTGCATCTTACAGTAATATCACCAGGGCTAAAAATACCCATAAAACAATGACTGCAATCTCATGAAAATTTTTCGCAGGGAATTTCTTTGGAAAGTAGTGTTAAATCTTCACCTTACAGCAAAAAGTAGTGCATTGTTCTTTAAAACTGTGTGAGATACTTGTGCTAGGGAAGACTCAGCAGAACAGAACTGCTCACATCAGCAGGGCCCTGAGCATTTCATCAGGAATATCTCCCAGGGAAATGAAAATTTCATCTGGAACAGCAAAGGCAAGATGGGGCTTTAATAAGAGGAGATGTGCTGGCATGGCCGAGACAGGTCACAGCTGCAGGGTCTGGGCATGGCACAGCCAAACCCCTGGCAGCTGCATCAGTACCAGCTGGCCAGGTTTATCTTGGGTAACCCTCTCTTTCTGACCACATTACAACAAAGGCAGGGTTTAGCAGGCTCACGAGGCCAGATGGTTTACCCCTGGGTTTAAATGGATTTTCTTAAATACTGTACATCACAAACAGATGCTGTTACACCCAGAGATACTTCGGTTTAAGTAGAACTCATAAGGGCTTCTAAGGAGTTCCCATAAGATTGGCTGTAAACTTGAAATGATGAGCCAGTTTCTCAGAGCAGTCTGGTGCCTGTGAAGTGCAAATACTAGTGTAAGAGCTGTCCTGAGTCCATGTCACAATGGGGTGTGCTGGCCTGGTCACACCATATGCCACTGTGCTCTCCCAGGTACCCGTGACGTTATTTGGTGTAGAAGAGATTAGCTGAGGTTCCTGGGTGAGGTGATCTGCCTGTGGGTGGCATCTCTTCACTAAAGGCCCAGGTTCACTGCCAGGCACCTCAGAATGAGCCACCTTAGAGCTGGTGCCTCAGGAGAAGCCAATCCAGCTGCCTGCTCGTGGTTTGCTGTGATGCCAAGGTCGTAGAAAACCCAAGCACAGTGTTTGATTTGGAAGAGTTTAGAAGAGCACACTGAGGGAATGATATAGTGAGATTTTAGAATACAAGGCTTGAATGTCATCTCAATAATTCTCTGAGAAAGTACTCCTGCTTATGAGCCAGAAGCTATGTAAATTGCTGGCTAAGATTCCTCAAACAATGGAGAGTTAGGATTTCTTCCTTCCTTTCTTGGAGTTTGTTGTGCTGAGTAGAAAGGTTCTATTCACACCCTCCTTTTCCTTCAGCTTTTTTTCATTATATGCAGAGGCTACATCCACTCTGATTAGGAAACTTAAAAAGCTTAGACATTAGCTGCTTAAGAATTAACTTCTTAAGATTTAACTTCTTAAGACCCTATAAATTTAGATCCTCTCCGCTGTGACATTAGCCCAACAATTCAAGCAAATGCATGCTCTGATTAAAAAAGGGGGAAAAAAGAGGAAATTCATACAATTCATAAGGTAATTCTGCATCTGCTAAATACTCAGAAATGTACTTTCTAGGCTCTTTCTTTAATCTTAAGTATAGAATAGTCATTTATTTCCAGTAAAAGCTTTACTAGCAAGGTGAACAGGCTCTGAGCAAAGCTGATCAAGTGTAAGAGTCTTCCAGACTTCATGTTTCACCCACATCTCAGCTCTCTGGATCATTAAACCAACAGAAGTGCAGAGTCAACAGTCCCGTTCCTCCTGTAATGGCTCACAGTTGTTCTCTCTGATCTGCTACTGACATGGAGATACCTGCTGTAGGAAATGGAGCTGAGTCTTCTGGGAGACTGGGATGAGCAAAAAGCCCAGTGCAGATCTAAAGGCTTCAAAATGACAATTAGCCCCTGACGTGCTGTTTTCAGATGCACTGAAAAGCTGTAAAAGAATTTTTGTTTTCATTGAAACACTGATATTTTAGCTCATTGTCACATCCTTTTGAATGCATTCTTATTGCTGAGTGTGGAGTCAAAAAACTTTTTTGGGTCTAATGCTTTCAGGCTTGAAATCCTTACATTCAAGATGAGAAGGGCATTGCTGAGTATGACTGAATTTAAACACTCTAAACGTGAAGGGGTGCCCAAACTGAAAAAGAGAAACACCATAGAATGGCAGAGACTAATTCTGTCCTCAGGATTGTCTGTACAATCCCCCATGACTTCAGTAGATGTATTATATTGAACTGCAGGACTTGGATAAATTAAAAACAAAAAGAGCTATTATCTGTTCTAAGTAGATCATATATCAATAAAAAGTATTATTATTATTACTATCCACTCCATCCATCTGTCAGGACAGGATTATCTTTTAAAAGGGCATTTTCTGCCACTTTGCTAAGTCCAGGTTTAGATGTCGCATGAGATATGACAGATTTCTTCCTCAGGAGGCCAGTTTGTCTCGGAAAATATTGCAGCCATAAAAAGAAAAGCTTGTCAAGATCATTGATTGTTTACTTCATTTCATTTAATTACCCGTTATAAACTCTAAGACCACTCTAAATCACTCAGAATTGTCTGCAAATATACAGTGCATGAAATCTTATCTTCCCTGCTGATAGACCAAGGGCCCAAACTCTCAGCCCATCATGTGTGTTCTGTAACAGGCCTTCTCAGAATCACTGCTGCAGCAGTTAAATATAGCCTCAAACGACCGGCTCCTTTGAAACCCAGGATTCAGACATATTAACTCTTGTGAAATTCCATTTTAAGCTGATCCTGTCCTGTGATTTCTCCTGTTTCTTAACTGGAGCTTCCCTCTGTATGGATCTCTTGTGCCTGGCAAAGCAGGCAGCCTCACTGCAGAAAAAGGACTAGAAAAGGTGCCTCCAACAAGTTATTTTATACCCGTGATCTACATGCTGCTTTTGCTCTTTTCCTGCATTGCATTCACCCACCAGATTTGCTTTCTGTTCCATCCTTGTGTCTTCCAAGATGCTAACTCTTGTTAATTTTCTGCATCACCAGGTGTGCAAGTACAATTGCAGGAAATACGATGAATTACATTTTAAAAACTAGGGGATAAAACCTAATTTTCTTCATTTTCTGATAAGAGTTGTGTATTTTGCTTCCTGTTTGTGTTCCTTTGTTGTGGTTTATTTTCGAGTTTCTAAATCCATTCTTGGAATCTCCTTCTAACATTTCATTTTCTGTTGTTCTCACTCATCCTTTGAATACATCTTCCATTTCCTCTTCTCCTTCCTTTCCATCATCTCTTCATGACTTCAGTTGCTGTCAGTTGTCTCTCCCAGATCATTTTCTATAAGAAAAGGCTTAATAATAATCTCTCTGGCATCCTGCTAGGCAACCCCCCTAATTTATTACCTAGCCATTTATTATTACCTTTCACTTCTGGTCCAGTTACTCAATTGTCATGCCAAAAGATACATCTTCTGTGACCTAATAAACTCCTAAAAGGACATATATCTGGGCTTCTTTCACCCTAGTGTTCAAATCTTCCAAATAATCATTTCTTATTGTATTTTCCCCTCTAAATCGGTGTTAAACTGCTGTAGACATTCAGCTTTTTAAATCTTTCCTAACAATGATTTCTCCAGACCACAATAATTTCTCTTGTTCGCCTTTGAAATGTTGCTCTAATTTGTTGATATAGTGAGAAAAATTTGGATGAAAACTTTTAAAAAAACTTAGCTATAAACTGTTTTCTCTTTCCTGTGCTGTGATCCTTTCATGGAAGCATCCTGAAACCACACTGTCTTTTTCTATAGCTTTATCACACATATCTAATTTGCTGTCCTTACTGGATAGTAATTGCTGTTATCACTCTTCTTTTTTTTCTGTCCTGGAGGTGGATAATGTATTTTCTTTTCTTGAGTCTCTGGTGCCATCCCAGTTGCTAGTGGTTTTTGTAAGTGTCTAGATGCTCAGAGAGTTTCAGTAATTAAGCATCATCTGGAATGATTGATTTGCCACTGTTGACGTGTTCCAAGTACTCCCAAATCTGTATTTTATCAATAGCTGTTGTTACACGATCTCAATTGTCTTCTAATTGCCTAGCCTTCATTTTCTTTCCATTTCTTGCTAACAGCAATATTAAAAAAGGACTTCAATCCCCTGGCTATTTTTAAGTCACATTTAATTTTGTCTGCTTATTTATTTTTTAGCTCCCTTTCTCTCTAATCTAGTTTTCAAGTTACTTTCTTCTGGAAGGCACTGTGTGACTCGAGTCTTTTCTCAGAGCCAAGCTGCAGAACCACCCCTTGCAATCTCAACTTTTCCCTCTTGCAATCTTTTTTTGAGGATCTCAGTGATATGAAAAGTGGAAGCAGTGATGCCATTTGGAAGGAATACGTTCCTTGCTCTGCTTTCCATGTGTGAAGGTCCACCTGCTTATCTTTCAATGCCATCTCCAGCTCAGAGGCTGTTCTTTCTCTACCTTGGCAACCACAGCTCCAGCCAACACTCTCTTTTTATTTCACCTTTTACTTACTGTTTCTCAGTTCTCTCTTTCTCCAGCATGAGCTTTTGGGCTTCTGCCATCAGAGACATGCTAGCAAGGGTAAAGATAACGATGCTATCTCAATTTAATTTAGCTCCAGAATGGATGCAAGGAATTTACAGGAATTTACCTACCACATCCTATTATTCCCCATCCAATTTGTACAGTATCTTGACTACAAGCCAAAGAACACTTGCCTTCAGCAAACCTGCCCATTGACTTTGACTTTGGGTTGATGTCTGGCAGTAAATATATGACAAAAGCAAACAACTGAATAAATAAATAAATGCTGTAAGAACTAGTTCATTAGTAGGACTGGCTGACTCAAGGCACACAAACAGTGGAAAATGCAGTAGCTTTTCAAATCACATGTATTAATACAGATGTAAACCAGTAATTTGAGTAATATGGATTGTTTAAGGTAACCAAGGGATCTTCAATGAGACAGGATCTCCTAGAGGATGAGCCTTTCTTCATTTGATTAGGGAAAGAAACATAACTGAGACAGAAACAAACCAGGGAAAGGACCAGCCACTGCATAGAGTTTGTGGAGTCATGTCATGCTGCTAGTTCAGAGACAAATTCTTGTGACAAGAAGAGGCCCAGACAGTTTGGTGAATAACATTTTGTGATGAAATGATAAATATGTTACAGTAATAACCTCACAGTATCTCTGAATGCTGTGGGATATTGAATTTGCTTCTCTGCTTAGGAGAGATAAATTTATTTTCAGAAGGTACCCTTTTAGGGAAAAAATTTACACATGTCAAAGCAGTCAGTAACTTTAATTTCTAACCTATGTCATCTGACTAGCTGAAGGATCACAGTGACATTCCCTCCATTGATGTTGGGACCATATTATTATTTTTATTATTACCATTAGACAGAAGTAAACTAAAAATAATCCTCTGGTTTCTAAGATATGTGGATTTTAATTCACTCCCTCTCTCTTTACTGTTATATCTATGTCACCATTTCCACCTTCTCTCCCTCCTGCTTATTTGAATCTGTCTTGCCCAGAAAATGCAGACCAAATGTTTCAGCTTGGTCCTGCCAGCTGCCACACAAAGTGAGGGGCTAGGATTCCATCACTGGACTCATCTGATAGCTGAAATCCCTACGAATCCCCAAACCTCTAAGGGAGGGGCAGCATCCTTGGCTTACACCCTTTCTCAAGCCATGATGTGAACAGCAAGGCTGGGAGATGAAGGCAACTACTTCCAGACTCCTTTCACACATTCTGGGTACCTGAGTGGTCTGTGTCAGTCCCTGCCTGGGGCAAATCTGATTTCTGAGCTTCACTCTGCAGTGATTTTGGCTCACACAACTAGTAGGTCAAATGCCTTAGAACTCATGTTTGCTGAAATTTTCCAATGTTTTCTGCTAAAGTCTATTGACAGCTCTGCCCAAGCAGTTGCTCTCAGCTAATAAAGCACTCTGGACAGAGAATACCTGAATGAATTTTTTGCAGGTACTTAGCAGGTCAGGTAGGCTATCAAATTGGGTAATTCAAAAGCTATTTTTACCTTAATGGCTCTGTTTTAAATGTGCACAGACAAGGTCAGCACATGAAGATTAATTTCTAATGTTCATGGAAGGAGAACGTGTTTTTGGAACTTAACTTTTCCCCTTGGACAGTAGAAGCTACAGTTCCTCTTTATTAACAAATACAGGAATCTTTGAAGGGTAACAAGGACATTTCCCATCTGACCAGGATGCCCAGAGAAAGATCTCATGTGTTATAAGAAAACACTAATAAAACACAAAGATTTTTGTACTTGGAAATTATTTCAGTGGTTACTTGGCCTGACTCTTTGGATGCACACTTTAGTAAATCCAGCTGCATATCAGACATCAGCCACAGAAACCTCTGCAGTTTCTCTTGCCATAGACAGGCTAAAACAACTGCATTGGGTCAAACCAATGGTCTGTCTTTGACAGTGGTCAGCAGCAAATGCCTCAGGGAAGAGCAACAGATCTGCTGCCAACCTCTCTTAAGAGATGGTCTCAGACTAAGCTGTTATGGGGTATAAAGGCTTTTTTTGTCAAGACCAAGATGACAAACTTCATTTTGCTTCACATCTGCTAATGACTTTAAATTACAGCTTCCAGGACAGGACCTAGCAGAAAAAGCAATTAACAATGTCCACTTTGCCTTCTTGATACTAAATCCTTGTGGAGAACAAATTCACACATATGTAGGAGAGGTCAGTACCTGAACTCTATCTAATTGTGCAGTTTAAGTTTCCTTTCATAAAGCCCATTCTGTTGTGTTTTTTTTTTCTTATATATATATATTTCAAGCACTTATTTATTTGGAATACAGTAACTGTACTTCCTTTATCACAGAGTGGACATTTACTTGTTTCAATACAATTACTGTAACCAGTAAGTTAATGTAAGCTCATAACAGAGATGCCATCATTACATAGATTTATGAGAAGAACACTAAACATAAAATTGAGGTAATTGCCTGTGTGCTGCCAGGCTATTTTGCCAGTTAATATAAATAATATCATTCTCAGTGTGAGCCACCAGAAGGACATCATCCTTAAAACTAATTCCTCACCTGCCACTGTCAGAAATTTTCACTATAAACTTGATGAAGAATGTGTTGCTAAGTGTTACTGACAATCATATATTACCAGGGAAAGGTGGTTACCTCGAGTACCCCAAACAATCTGTTGTTTTGGTGTGTTACCACATAAAATTGATTTAATGCTGCAATTTTCCATTTCTCTCTGGAGCACAGGCTGCTAATTTATTAGTCACGTATATTGAAATTTCTCCTTTTTCCATTCATGTATAAATTTCCATAAGCAAACTGAGCAGATAGGGGTGGGTTTTTTTTGGCTTATTTTTAAAACTTGGAAAAATAAATCACATGTGAAGTGATGCTACTCATGCTATTGAAATGCATCCTACAAAGCAAACAGAAGTTAAAAGTCAAGCAGAAGATCTGAGACAGGAGATGTTGGCATGCAGCAAAAAAGACTTATGTGTTGTCTTGTTTTATGCCTGCAAATAAAATGTTAAATAGAAGTTCCAAGAAGGCTGAAGTAGAAGAGGGTTTTATTCTTAGTGAACAATGCAATAGTTGATTTGAATGGCTGCTACACTCTATAGTGGTGCATCCTACTTTTAGTGCATCTGGAGTTTTTAGTCAGATTTAATTCCTAACATCTTTTTTATTTTCCTAAAATAAAATAATAGTAAGAAGAAAATCAAAACACAACAGAAAAAACCTGCATGCCTGATATACTGGTCCTGGAGATCTTTGACCACCAGCACTTGCACAAGAGCACAAGCAGGTCCCTGATCTCTTAGGAGTGATGATCATTTGTGACTGATCCCCTCTTTACTCGCCAGGCTCACTGATTATCAGAGGTGATTAAATCTCACCATAAAGTGTAAACATGGTTGTAACTGAAGAGAAGAGATTTTATCAGATGCTGGTACCAGTGAGTGTTCTGAACTATAAGGTGGAGGTGTGGACAGGGTCACTGCCACTCTTGTTCACCATGAGTACCTACAGATGAACCCAGGACTTGCCTCACATTGTAGAAGCACTAAGTGCTATTTAAACACACTGCAGGTAGAGCTGAGAAACACCTAAAAGAGGTGAAAAAGTAATTAATATGATGGCAAATCACCCCCCACTTGATTGCTCTGCAGCCAGTTCCTGGGTGGTGCAATGTGCTTTAAAACCCACCAGCTTCTAGGAGAATATCTAAAGAATAATGAATAGGCTCTGTTAAAGCTAGGGATTCCCAAAGCAAATTTTGTTTGTTCCAATAAAGTTCCTGGTACTAGAAGAGGTGTGATATTATTATCTTACAGGGAATGGACTAAGACAGCAACATTAATAATTCTCCTTGCCTTGTAAAAGAAAGTTGCAGAGGGACCATGATTTTTGCAAACAATCTCCTGTGTTCCCGTGGCCCTGAGCACACCAGAATCCTGACAGGTGAAATGCATAATAAAGAAGACTTTGATAGGCTTTGCATGAACAGGATCTCTGCTACTCTTGAATATACCTAATAAATGCAGAAAATTTCATGGAAAAAAAACGAGTTCCTGAAAACTAGAACAACTAGGACACTGCTCAAGACAGTGGAGAAGATGTGGTGGAGAAAACATTAGGCATCGGAGTTTGTATCCATCTCATTATTCCATGCCATCCTTTATGACATTACATTTGGTTATAAACAAGCACACTTTCTGGGTATTTGGGGAAATGGAGTGTTTCCAGCCTGAAAAATCATTTCAAGTGCAGAGAAGCCAAGACTTTATTTATCTGAAAGTCAAGCAGCAGAGATAGATTTCAGGTAACGAATGCTTTCCAGACAATTAATCTTTTAAACAGCCCTCTGGCTCAGGACCTGCAGGCCACAGCACTGCAGCAGTAAGTTAGGATTGCTCAGGCAGTGTCTTCTGTCCTCAGCCTCCTGCTGAATTAGCACTGCTACCAACATTACCATTCCCTGGCAATTTCTCCTTTGATCTTCCAGGAATATATTGACACAGGATGAATTTTCAAAATATTCTTCCTGACAATCACTTCCAAAGCTTGGAACTGCTCGTTAGGAGTTCTAACTAAAGGAGTTCTTGGGTTTATGACCAAACAAAGAGAAGTCAAATGAAAACTGCAAAGCAATGCATGAAAAAACACCCCAACTTCATTATCCTGCTGGAGAGAAATGCTTGAGCTTGGAGCTGCTGTTTATTAGCAATGCAATTGACAGATTATAGGAACAGAAATATCCTGAAACAGACACAATAACCATACCCCTCCTTCACTTGCTTGGGAAAGGACTGCAGTGTTAGCAGCCACTTCTGTGATTTCCAGAGCCTGTTTGCTGCACTCAGCCACCAGTGAAGCACCTGTTTGCTGCACCCACCAGCCCTGCTCTCCCAGTTCATCCACTGCACAGACCATGCAAACTTGCTGCAGCTCCTCTGCAGGTTTTCTCCCCTGACAGTCTTATTTCTTCACAGGCAGTTCTCTCACTCTCCCTCCACCTCTCTCAGAGGCCATCCAAGAGCTCCTGGCAAACAGAGATTTCAGCTCCCACCAACACACTCTGTTTATGCCTCGCAGATACTGCATGAAAAACCTTAGAAATCAGATGGATAGTTAAACAAGTTCAAGAAGAACAAGCTGCAACTTCTGCCAGTTTCTGGCTGATCATCAGGAGTGCCCAGAAGTGATGCAGAGGAGCACTGTTAATCTGGGGAGGAAACATCTCCTTCCCTGAGTCAAGGCAAAGGCACAATATCAACATTAGTTAGCAGAGGACTTTTCCCCATGAACCTTCCTTCCCATCCCTGAGCACAAGTTTACTCAGACAAGCCTCAGGCTCTCACTGGTATCACTGTAAGGAACTGAATCTTCAGGATGTTGGTTTTACTAAACACACTGAGGTCACAGCTAACTCAGGGCCTCACAGAGTGACTCGGGGCACTGAGGTTTACAAAAGCAAATGCCATTAGCTTTACACCTCCAAACCTTGCTAAAAAGAAAACCAGGTTTCTTTGCCAAGACCTATTTTCCATGCTCCATATGGGCTGGCATTCCTGGTACTTTCATTCTATATCAATACTGTTGTATATCAGCTGTTACATTATTCTACCCCTGGCAGGGGCTGGTTGCCAGAACTGCCTTGTTTTCCCCCTCCCATTTCAAAATACTGGCTTGTTCTGCTCAGATTTCCCTGGCAGTGTGCATGGAGTAAAGCACTGCTTAGCAGCAGGGATAAGGCAGACACAGAATCTCAGGGGTGCTGCTGACAACAGGAAATAAAAATCAATTTCACAATCCAGACAGTATCAGCAAGCCCACTGCTTCCCCAGCACTGCAGTGACACATGGGGTGGGAGATCCCAGCTGGGAGTCTGAGCACCCAGTCAGCTCCTGTGCCTCACCTGCAGCTTTGCTCAGCAAGAACTGACCTACCAGCCCGTGGTGGGAGCTCACCCAGTGCACCCAGCCTCACTCTTCTGCTCCTCCTAGCAGGATCTCAAGCCAACAACCAGCAGCTCTTTGGGGCTGGAGTTTTAACTGGATTTTCTAAATCAAATTGCACTGACTGTTAATGTAGAGCAGGAGCAGGTGAAGGGCTGTTGCTATTGAAGTGAGATTGATAACAAAAAGGGAGGATGCTAAACACCTACAGGAGCACAGGTGCACAGTGCAACTGCAGGTGAAGTGTTCACTGCGTGCCTGTGCCCGATGCCTTGCTTTGCAAACACCCCCTAGCTGGCAAGCACCTCCAGATGTGCTGCTGGTGCTGCTCAGGTATGCTCTGTCTTACTGACAGAAAGGTTTGAATGAAATAAATGTCAAGATGATTTCTTGGATGACTGCTTACACTAGGATTTGATCTCTTGTTTATACTTGCTTAATAGCCATAAATGATGGCATATGTTTCAGAAGCATGTAATTACACCTGTCATTCTGTGTGTTAGACTCCTAAGTGCTGCAGACAGGCTGTGCAGTGATAGGTGGCCAGTTCAGACATCACTTATGACAGGTTAAATCATTTTCCAAAAAGAAAACCCCACATGGAGCACTGCAAAATGATCAAAGCTGTAAGGAAGGAACTTTACTGTTGGTTATACAAGTTGTTGCCACCAGCAGAGTTTGACTAACTTTGCCTTTCTACTGCTGGCTGCTCGATCATCCTTTGCTTTAAAAGACATTAAATGCTGTTAGGCTTTCCTAGGACAATTCTGTAGCTGCATTTTCAGTTTGGAATGTTTCTATCAAGGTTTGTTTACTCGCTTGTTAGGGAGAATTTTCATTTCACTTGTATGATCATCAGTCCTAGCAAAGTCACCCGTGAGATGAAAAGACAGAAGTATTTCACTTTTTTTCTAAGGTAGCAATAAATGTGCATTAATTTACACCATTCTGGAAGACTTTCCAGAAGTAACCAAAGGAAGAAGAGACCTTCACATACCATTTGGCACTCGATTTCCATGAGTCACTGAATGACCTTAAACCAGCTCCAGACTTTCTCATTGCTACTGGATGGAAATGGAACCTGTGCCCACGAGAGAACTCTTGGCCCAGGCCACTGAGACCTCCCTCCTGCAAAGCCAGAGCCCAACTGCTGCAGGCTTTCTGGTGCAAAGAACGACCTGCCACTGGTGGGTGGGTGTTTTAAACTGGTTTTCTGGCATATCCAAGAACACAAATGGCTGGGTTTGTAAACCCAAGTCCCAGTTTGATGCGTTGCCAGGTAAAATGTTATGCTGACAGTAGCTGGTTTGAGGCACAGGAGAGCTCTGCTCCTCCAAACCCAGAGCCCCTTTGATCCAGGGTGTTGTGTTTCTCAGGCAGCCTGGTGCACCCCCCTGGTGAGGCAGCTGGGGAGCCCTGCTCAGCTCTCAGGCTCCTGCCATCATCCTCTGCTCCCTCTGGCGTGTGCTGCAGTGCAGGGAGGGCAGAATTCAGCTCTTACCAAGTGGGAAGAAATATGTATATGCTGTTTCCTAATGATTTTTTTCCCCATAATCTTTTCAAGAGAACCTTTTAATAAAATCAGTGAGATTCATATATATTGACATTTAACTCCATAACTCAATTTTTTTTCAGTCAGTGGTTCTGAAAAGTATCTCAGTAAAGTCATAACTACTGTATTCTTTCATTATGAGCTGCAGAAAATGTTGGTTGAATGCTGCCTTTGCCTCCTCCAGCCTTCCCCACATCCTTAGCCTTTAGTTAATAAATGCCACAGACTTAACTGTTTAGAGAGACTTGTATGTTAGATTTGATAAAAAAATCTTCCGTCATAGTCCAATTATTTTATTTTATTTGTCCATTTGGTATTATTTTTATGGTTCATTTTCTGCTGAGATTTTAGGGAGGCGCCTGGAGCACTGTTGCAAATAGGACTTGCAATGTAAAATACAACATTATTTATTATGATGGTATCAGGCTGACTAAATAACTACAGTATCCACAATAATCACAGTAGCCTGAAGAAACAAAGAATGACAAATATCACTGTCAGTAGCTGCCGTGGGAGTGTCCTCCAATTTTCTACATTCAGAACAAGAATGTCTACAGTCCTTCCATAAAGCCCTCTGTGTAAAACAAATCAAAAGTAATTTTAAGGCTCTGTGTCAAGGACAAAAGCCATCAATATTTTATTAGAGTATGTAAATAAGACAGTGCATGGCAAGGGTTTTGCACTGCAGAGATGTCAGCCCTACATACTGAGGGACCTGCTTGACATTTAGGCAGTTGAGCTGTGAGATCAGTAATGTGTAGTGGTAGGTGGTTAGAGATTCCTCATCTTTGGAAGCCACGAGGTGATTGTCCATGTCCATGGACTTCTTTAAGGGTTTTCTGTTACTTCTGGTCTCTGTCACCCCTTTGTCATTTCCCTTCTCAATGCACAAGTATGCTCCAAGAGGAAAAATGAGGCTGTGGTAGCTGCCTGTATTACACTTAATAGCCCGGTGGTTAGAGTACTCTGCTGGGAACAACTAACCACTGAGTTATAGGGGGTTTGGACATGAAAGTCTCTCCTGCTGAAACTGTTCATGTTTTCATAAACAATTAAGCTTCCATTGGACCCACCTGAGAGTAATTCACTGTGCAGTCCACTGTTGAGCAAGGAGCAGGGATAGGTAAGTCCAAATCGTTGTTCTAATGAATGGATAATGAATTCCAGCATAGATTAAAGAAAATGTTCCCATTGTGCAAACTCATCAGCAGTGAACAGACAGCAGCTGGCAACAGCAGCATTAACCTGGGTCCAGCTGTTCCAGGGGCAGAGCAGGAATGCATTTCCAGAGGAGCAGCTGCACAGTTCCAGGCCAGGTTTGACAAAGGGCTCTGAGATGAGAGCTCTCCAGGGAACGTCCTGCACATGGGAGGCTGCTGGAATAAGACCTGGGCTGCCAGAAAGAAAAGTCAACAGGGTGGAAGCTGATGGCAGCTGAACTACACTGGGTGCCCTGGCTGTCCAGGGAAGGAGGGGGATGCTGCAGAGCTCTCAGTCTCTGGGAGCAGAACCCTAATTTTACCACAAAGCAGTTGTTGTGGGGACAGCAGCTGAGCTCTCCCATCTCCAAAACTATGTTTGATTCCCTTGCTCTTAACCCAAAAGGAAGAATGTGCCCATGAACCTGGTGTAAGTCATGAGTAAACCCACTGTGGCAAGAAGAGGGACACCACCTAATGAATGAGATCCAAGATTAGCATTTCTAACCTCCTGACTTTTAAAATTATTATTATTAAATCTCCAAAATAGAAATAAAATCTTTTGTTTCACATGAAATATAATTATCATTTAACACGAAACAAAACATTTTGGAGAGCTTTCCTCAACAAAACAAAACATAAAGCCTCTAAATCCCAATTCAACATGATCATTTTCCTTCCGATTAAAACGAATGTTTATTTTCAGTTGAGCTGTCAAACTGACTAATTATTTGCACAGCCTTGCTCACAATATTGCATTCATGCTTCAGGTACATTAAAATAAAATTAAAAATAGGAATCACCCTTTCTAAAAGATGCCAAGGCCCTCTTAGCTCCAGATCCCCTCCAGGTGAAGAGATGAAGCAGTTATTTGCCACACAGCTGCCAAAGTTGCACTGTTCATTGGGATTTTTATTCAAGCTACAGATAAGCAACAAACTTTTAATGAAATCAGTGTAAAAAAATGAGGCAAAGAAGCAAAATGGTTCCTGAGCCACCAAGAAATAAACTGCAATCACTGTCAGCTAGCAAGTCCTTTGCAAAACTGATTTGAATGCCACTCTCCTCAGTTGTTTAAGAACCAACAGAAAAATGCTCTCAGCTCCATAGAACACACATTTTCACACACCTGTCTTAATTTGCTCTCACCCTACAGTACTTCACTTCATGCTTTGTTGTAATAATGGTAGACACTCATTTTCCCCCATCACTTTAATATGGGTTGCAGAGATGAGTATTAAAAATTGGAATTTTCCTGGGCAATAATCCAAATATTTTTTTTCCTGACTCTGGGGCTTTCTTTCTTTGACTGTCATGGTTTCCTAAGGGGGATGTAGAGCCTGTGATTGCGGGTCAGGCAGGCTTTACTACTTGCTCCAGAGACTGATGACTTGCATATTTAAATCATACGGTGAGTTGGATAATCCCCTTTCATGGCAAAACCCAGGGGACAGAACTATGTAAGAGGATACAAGGAATCCTTCGTTAAGAACTAGCTATCTGAGGCACTTAAATGCCTCCACCCCTCACTCCTGTATCTGATTATCAAGGTGCCTTTCTAGTGACAAATCCCTTCAGGCACAGCTCTATAACCAGGGAAGCAGGGACTTCAGTCCTCCAGAGCCACTGGGCACCCAGCTCCACAGGCAGCAGCTGCCAGGCTCAGGATTGGTTTCTGCACGACTTGCCCAAGGTCACAGAGACAATCTGTGCTGAAGCAAGACAAAGGATGCAAGGCTCCAGCGGGCAGTGCCACACAGCCAGGGCAGTCTGTCACACTCAGAGCTTTGCAGCTTGCCACTGAGCTGAGGGATTCTGTGACCCATCCCAAAAATACTCTGCATTTTCATCAGCTTTGTACATCTTTACTCTCGTTCTCTTGCTGCATGCCAGAAGCTAATATTATTTGTTGTGTGTGCCACCGAGCAATACAATAACCTGAATGGTGAAGCTTCATTCCTGAAGCCCAAGTCTTCTGCTATTCAGCCTAAAAATAGGAATCAGAAGAGAGAAAAAAAAAAAAAAAGAAGAAGAAAAGAAAAACACAAGCTTTGAGACTTGGCAGACACTGCAGGAAATCATACCTTGAGTCACAGGGCACTCTCAGCATCTGTTCCAACTCTGCAAGCTTCTCAGGCTCCCATCCACAGCACAGCACCCTCCTCCCTTCCTATTCCAAGCCCCAGCACAAGCCCTGGAGATATTCTTCTTTCTCTGCAGAACATCTTGTCTCAAACACCTCCCATGCCCTGTTTCCAGAATGGTCTGGAGATGTCAACTAGCTCACCCGTGCTGAGTTTTTGCTGTTCAGAAGATATTTGGCAGGATGGTTCCCAGTGGGCTGAAACAACTGCATTCTCTGGGCGTTCTCTCTCTGCCTGCATTCAGCTTTTGCAAGTGGAATTGTTTGTAACATGTGCAAAAGCAAGAAGTGCTGGTTAGGGAGAGAAATGTTTACACTTAAACTTTCAAAGGGCATCGTCAAATCCTGTCCAACAAAGAAGCCGTAAACACGTTCTTTTTCTCTGCTGTTTCATGCTTTCTAATGGCTTTTACTTTCATTACAAACACTTCAGTTCTGCCTGAACTGAGCACAAAGAGAATCGGCCCTTTAATCCTCAGGACAATACTTATTTTCTTCACACTTTGGAAAGTAAACATAGCAGCTGGTAACTTTTAAATCCCGTGCTTTGTTATGCAAAGGATTGCAGACAGAACCAGCGAAGTTAGAAGTGGGAAACACTGGCTACTTTGCCTGGATCATTTTCCTGCTGGTACAAAAATGTGTATTTTTATTCTTCAATCTCATTTTTCAGAAAGCTAGAAAGCAGGAAAACTGGCATTTCTCCTACCCTGCACAACTGGATTAACCTTTAGTGTACAGCAGGGTAGTTCTTGGAATGATTTTTTCTAATAGCCCTATTTTTTTCTAATTTTCTAATAGATATTTTTTTCCTTGTCTAGGTGCCAGCCCTCAAGGAATTCAGCTCTGGAAGGGGACTCTGTGTCTCAGCACTACTGATAAAACCAAAGCATGCTCCTGGCACCAAAGCAGAAATAAGAGTGGCAAGAAAACCAGCCCTTTCTTCAGCTCTTTTTTTGGTTTTGTATTTTCAGGCCTGGAGAACTAATGCAAGATCCACAACCTCTTTGGGATGTTTCTGTAATGAACAGCTTAACTAAAGGTGATAACTTTTCAGTAAGACCCTAACATTTCAAAGGGCTTTCTTGTAAAGAAAATTTATCTGAATAAGAGTAACAATGACCAAGGAGGATCAGTGTCACCACAATGCCATGGAGATGCTTGAGAAAATTCTACTCAGCCTGGAAGAAGACTGTAATGGCATTTTAAATGGGACAGAGACACTTAGCAAAGTAAAAAGCTAATGCAAGTTCTTAGGAGCTTTTTGTAGAATTATATCCAAAATGGGCTATCATCCTTTTCCTACTTTTAAGTGTATAGAAAAGCCATGTGCATAAATGTATCAGTGAAGAAGGAATAAGATCTTGATTCTGCCTCTGCAAATACTGCTGCTTGGTGTCTAAATGCTGGAGTCACCTTCTCTGAAGGAACATAAGCCACAAGTCCATATATGAATTATTCCAGCTCAGAGAAATCACTTTTGCTCCTGTTGCACAGTCTAAAGTGATACAAGAAATACAATGGGAAGAGAGCTCTTGCAATACTGTGGCATATCTTAGCATTGCTATCAGAAATCATTTATTTCAGAGAAGCTAGAGCCAGGTATCTGTCTGAAGTGCCAGACAAGAAATCCTCCAGTGAAGTAAAAAGGAGAGACCCTTGTCCCTTTGGGGCTCAGTTTCTCAATAAGCATTTCCCCTGTTTCATGTTATCTCCATAGCCAGGTCCCACTCCAAGTTGCCCAAACTCCATCTCTGGCTGACTCACCCCTCCTCGTGACCCACACAAACTGACACCCACTCAGAGCCTTGATTGATTATTCAACATGTCAGAGAAAAAAAGTAATGTATTTGGAGACTGTGGAATGAAGGACTCACTTGAGAAAGAATGGAAACTGTGATCAAAAAGTATCTTAAGACAACAAGAGAGAGAAATAGAGCAGGGGTGGGAAATAGAAAAGGAGATGAAAAGGATTCCTCCCACAGGAAAGTGAGGAAGGGATTAAGAAACTGTCCCAACACTTAGCAGTGTTTAAAATCTTCTCAACAATATCTGCAGGGTCACCTGTGACTTCCATGAAAGGCTTCAAAACCTACCAGTGAGAAGAGGTTCTGTCTGGTGGAAATGCAAGAATGGCCTAAGCCACCTGTGCACGTGGAAGATGCATCCACACTCCTGGACCTGACCCAGGCCCCCCTGGAATCATTTCACTCTCCCTAGTGAGGACACAGGCAGACAAGGGCAAACAGCCTCCTAATTTAAGGCCTCACTTAAATGCTTAATTGTCCTCTCAGAAGGATAGGGGACATCTTAACTTTGCTGCTGTGGGAGGACATGTAGAACCCAGCCCAGAGCAGCATTTTGCTCTTGGCTATTTAATCCATCCACGTGTCCTTCAGTTGGTCTTTTGTTTGGATGACTATTTTATCTGAAGAATGCTACCAACATGAGGAGATACACTTAAAAACTCTCTGGATACCCTCTAAACCAGTGTAATCCTAAAAGCACAATACGCTTTAGGGAAAAATAATGAGGATGGAAATACACAACCCCACAAAATCAACCAGCTGGCTGTACCACACAATATTCCCCAGTTTCTGATGTCAGTCAGAAGGCAGGACTATTCACATTGCAAGGCTGTCACTGCACTGAAACAATTATCCACCAGGGGAAAAAATAATAAAAGTCTTAATTTAGCTCTCATTGTGGCTAATAAAACTACCATTGCTGCTCTAAAACTCTGAAACAGCACCAGTGGTCCTTGCAGTGTCTTGGCCTCCCTTCAGGGGGATGTAGGAGCAGAGGAGCTGTGTCCTGAGACATCAGAGAGACACCTACACCATAAATCCCCTCCTTCCAGTGCACATCCCTCAGCCCAGCCCAGCTGCCCCCACAGACACTGCCAGGATGGTCCATAACTCACCACGACCTGTGCCAGCCACGTCCCCAAATCCCAGACAGGCTTTGGAAGTCAGCACGGGTCAAGAATGGTTTCCTGCCATGAATAAAGGGGGGAATAAAGGGGTTTATGATATGGATGTGGACAGGCTGTGTCAGCTGGCCTTGGTGCCAGGTACATTTTATTTACTAGCAAAGACATAAAAAGTGCCTCCTATTAACACAAGATCTTTACAAAAGCTCACTGCAGAGTTTGTGTTTCTGTGGCCCCTTGCTGAACCACTAGACTCTCTTCTGTCTTTGGTCTTCTCTCTTGTGAACCTATGACTGTATTAATACAGGTACTATTTCACCAATAACTCTCACACAAACACCCCAATACAGTGGTAGGAACTCAGTAAAACTTCAGCCATAAAAGGGGGAAAGAATTCTCTTGCCACAGGCAGAGGAGATGTATGTATATATATGTATTCCCAGCTGCCCTTGGGGAAGTAGAAAGAAAATCAGACAGTTGGTCTTCAATAGCTACACTCTCTTTGTAAGGTGCTCACACACTGTGGTTAAAGAATGACTTAAAAAAAATCAACATTTTAGGCAGCTACAGAAACAGGGAAGATCTCAAAGCATTTAACAAATGCTAACCAAGCTTCTGATTGTGCCTGGTTAAATACAAGCAAATCCAAATGACAAAAGAGAAGTACAAAGAGATCAAGAGAAGCCTCTCAAACCGATGGCAAAGGTGGAAAATGCTACAGAAAAAGCAGATTGCTGCTTTGCTCCAACCACCAGTTACAGCTCCATCCAGGAATGGGAGAAGACTGGAAACATTGAATCTTTACAGGAATATTTAAGGAACTCACATAGTGTGAAATACTAAATGTATGCATCAAGTTGCTTTTCTACTCCCTTGCCTCGAGCATCTTAGCACAAATAAAATTTGATGCTAATCAGTCCTAGCAGTTTTCACAGCCTGAGAATCTTTTATTTCCTCTGGCTGCAACTAAAAAATGTCCCGACCGTTTCATTATTGATACTTGCAAAGTATCTGTTGTATCTATAATTTTATCTTGGTATTGACCCTGATATTTGCCTCTCTTGACCATAACATATTTAACCTGATACTGACAGAAGAATCAAGGTTGAATTAAAAGGGGTTTTTCCATGCTCAGGTATCTAGTACCATGCAAATACAAAGAGATGTGAATGTCGTTTCTATGTAAAAGGAGCTGAATTATGGGGAAGAAAAAAAAGGGAATTTTTATAATGGTGTTTTCCAGCCAATAACAAGACAAGATGCTCAGGCACTAAACAGATATGTGCTTGTAAGGAGCTACAAAACCCACTGTAAAACTGAACGGGTTACATTGGCAACGGGTTCCTTTTATAATTAAAAAATGATTCAGAAAGTGAAAATATTATCTGGAACAAATGTAAAACAAATCTGTTCATCTTAGAGCTGATTTCAAAATGTTTCATTCGTCTCCACCCTACTAACAACAATTTTTCTTCACACTTCACACAAGATTTTCCACATATGTTTTAACCAACAACAACAACAAAAAATCATCATCCTGTTTCAAATGCTTCAGCAGAGAATGTTATTGACAAATGCAGCATGGCCCAGTGAACAGAAAATGGATCTGTTTTCATCAGTGCAGGGCATTTTTTATTAATGAATGCCAATGTGTTGGGTAAAAATGTTGAGCCTGTTCTTCACTTCTTCCAAAGTGTATGGTAAAGCTCTTCCTTCCTGGAATGGCCCTGCAGCCAGACTGGGAACAGACTGACTCCTGCAGCCTCTGAAGTCCATCATGCTCTTGAGGTGCACAAAGTTCTGTGGATGTAGAGTCAGGATCATGGTCATGGTTCAGGTTGCCTCACAGGAGTATGAAATGATGTGGGGAAATGTTGTTGCATGTTATTGACATCATATTCCCTCCATCATGAGATGCAGTGGTGCCAGGGTGAAACACAGCCCTGTGTCTGTGACATTCAGAGAGGTTCAGCTCTGTGCCACAGCCATTCCCTTGCCTCTGGGAGGCTTGGCTGCTGCTCTCTGCAGGTCTGCATCACAAGGCAGCAAAGGTGCCAAATGGCAGCCAGACATAAAAAGAGCTGCAACTGAGCCTAAAAAAAGCATCATCCAGGTACAGCTCTGGTAGCTGAGCGAGGCTACCAGCCAAGGATATATGCTAAAACCCAAAATGAGGCAAGGAAAAACACAAAGCAAATAAACAAAATGCTGAGGGAACTAATCTGTTCACTTCTATATTTACTGAAAGAAACTATCCCTTGCATTTTGGATGACTGCACATAAAGTTGAAGGAGTAACTCCATAATGTCATTTGCACTTTTACTTCTGAAGAGGTAAATGTGTATGAAATGTATAAGGCAAATGTGCATGAAATGAATATTAGTCCCTCCAGACAGCAGCTATTAAAGTGGATTACAGTGGTGCAGCAAGAAGGGAATTTGACCAGAAAGAGGAAATAAGTCATTTGGTCTTTGGAAAAGAGGAGAAAACATGAAGCAGGGCAAAAAAAAAAAAAAGGAGTGATTGTTGATGAACATCTTAAGGATATTTGGCTTTATACTTATGTACATTAATATCTACATAAAAGCTTAAGTTCACAATTCACCAGGCATACCATCCACCCATCTCAATTCAGATGCAAAACATCATCCCTAGGCTGCTCCTAGTGTGACACTGGCTAGAAGATTTGTGAAGGTGACAGATGGAGTGTACCAAGGAGTTCAGAAACACTGAGAGGCTTTTCAGTGGGAGGACAGTAGCATACACAAATGTCTCTTTTTGCAGTAGGTTTTAACCACTGACATGAGTTATTCAGACATCAAACAAGTTCTGAATACAGGAAACATAATGCATGAAGTGAGCAAAGTTACAGAGCCTCCTGTTTCCTCTAGGTCAGGTTTTGAGGGACCAGGAACAGCTCAGATTGTGTTTTTCCCCACTCCCTGATTGGGCTCCTCATGTTCAGAGTCATCTCCAATATGGTGCAGATCCCTGGCCCAGCATCAGCATGGGAAAATAGCTGAACTGTGAGGAAGAACAGTGAGCATCCTCAGCAGGACCTCTGTCCTCCTTTGCCCTGCAGCTGGATTTCAGCTCTGGCCCTTGCCCTGAGCTCCTGCTGGCCTTGTACCTTGCTGACCATGCCTTGTAGACACTGACTTTGCCTTGCTGACCCCAAACCTGCTTGGTTCACCTCACCTCCTGGCTGACCTTGCACCTGGCTCACTCCTGTGGACTCCTCTGGCCATCACTGGACTGTTGGCTGGACCTGGTTACACAGACAGAGCTGGTTTGGTTTTCTCATTCAAGTGAGAAACCACTGCCCTTCTTGCCTTGCTGTCCCTGCAAGTCCTGTCTCAATTTCCTTTGTGAAGCAGCTGACTCCTGAGGTTCTCTGATGAAAAAGGCTTAAAATGATGAGCTATCAACTTCAAGTGGGGACAATCTGTCCTGAGATCCATGGAGAACTGTTTAAGTGGGTAGCTGCTGTGTTACTACCTAGCACATTCCTTTGGTGCTTTCCTGTGATGGTCCTCTCCTTCTGCCACTCTATTTGCAGCAAGATCATCTCCAGGTTCTGAAAGTGACTCTTTCACACTACATTTTTTTGCATCAAGCACCAAAGTAATATAAGGCAAAAAGCATCCTCCCTACAGTAACCAAGGCATAACAAGTTCACTTTCAAGCACAATTCCTTCAACAAGTGTTCCCTGTTTGTAAAGTGCCTCTGAAATGTCTAAAGCTACCACCAGGTGAAATTTGACCTCTCCAAATTTAAACCTTAATATTTTGTACCTGCTAAGGGTATGACCTACAGAAAATCCCCTGCTAAGTAGTGGTGCATTGGGAAATTCACAACAGGAGAAAGGACAGAGAAGACTTCAAGGTGAGCAGGAGAAAGACTACAGCTCAAGGTCTTTTTTTCTGTGGTGCCCTCCCTCCCCTCTTCTCATGAAACCACTTAGCTGAAAGGATGCCATGACTATCAATCAGTTTATGCTATCCACCAGATCATCAAGTAGGACTATTGACCTGTATGTTTTCTGTAGTAAAATCAATAAAAGAAAGAAAAAAAAAGCAAGAAAAAGAAAAATAGCAGCATAAAAATCTATGCTGCCAAGCATAGTATTTCTCAGGCTATTTTTGTTGGTGCATTCATATTGAGGGCTATCATAACTTCTCACCATTCCATCACAGATTAAAATCTCACCACATTAACAATGTTCCAAAAAAATATGTAGTCCTGACATTTAGGAACCTCAGAGCAGATATTAAGCAAAATTGAACTTCAAATTACAGGTTCAACTTGCTGAATAGAACTGTTAGACAGAAATACAGATGAATCACACTCATCCTGGATCTAAGAGAAAGAGGCATTTGTGTGACAGTGATCACTGACTTCAATGCAAGTACAGGCATTTACATCAGCTGAGTGCCCAGCCTTGACACATACCAAGATACAGTAAACATCATTTCATACCTGGAGCCTTTCTAGGTGCTTGTCCTCAACTGCAGGGATGCATCAGCTGAGAATTTCAGCACATGTCTTTGCTCTGAGAACAACCCAAACTGGATTATACTCCTAGATTGCTGGCAAATTACCCTTAATTTCCTAATCCTCTTGACTCCAAGCATGGTGAATGGTTTCTCTAGTGCAGCTAACTAAGGTAGAGAGACAGCAGACCTACTTCTGAGAGGAAGGTGTAAAAACAGACTTCGGATGCAGGTCCAATATCAGACATTAAAGGGGATAATTTGTCATTTTTTACATTAGGAAGAATATTTTTGCAGGGTCTATAATTAAAACTAAAAGAGATGTCTCCTCCTTTTGCCAGCAGCTGTGTTACATCAATTAAATGGGTAAATAAGATCTTTCCCCAGAGGGGATATCACATGGCCCTCTATTGATTAAGACTGCAGTAGAACGTTATTTGCAATCTTATTGCATAATGGAAATCAGGAGGTAGCTGTCATGGTTTCAGAAGACAAATTACCACTATCTTAGACAATTCATAGGCCTCTTTCCTTCTTGCTGCTCTTAATTCACAGCTAATGCATGTCTTACAAGGCTTAGTTTCTGAAATCTGTCTCCAACACTGCACTCCAAGCTGAGTGCAAGGCCTGGTGTGCCTGGCCCTGCACAGTGATGGGTGTTGAGGTGGCACCACTGCAGAAGTGCTTTCATAAACAGGGTAACACAAACATAAAAAGCCATAAGGATATGTTTTACATACTCTCAAACATGCCTAGTTTTGTGTGCTGGAGTTTCACAAGCAAACATATGGCTGGAAGAAGTCCACTGCTGTCCAACCTGTGCATAAGTGCAACTAGGGATCAGTTTTGAGGTGATAATGAGCACCTGACCACAACCCAGCAGACACTTTGCTCCTCCACTGAGCTGTAAATCCAGAATTATGCCCTTCAGAGGAGAACCAGAGAGGACAAAAATGTCCATTTAAATGACTCCAACACTTTGACAATTTGAGAAACCTTCAAGAAAAAAGAAAAAAAATACAATCTTTCCTTACTTCTAATCAACCTCTCAGTTACAACAACTAGAAAACAACTGCAATAGTTACCAAAATACGTGACAGCAACGTGTAACACATTGAGAATCTTAACTTCACTAGAATCTTCTGCACCAAAGTCAAAGACATGGTCTGTGGTGGTTGTGAGGTTGTTGGACATAAGGCAAGATTTCTTCATGGAAGGAAAGATCCTGAATACCACAATAGATTCAGACAAAAGCTACAGTCACTCTGTGTGTAGAAAAAAAAAGTGCTGAACTTCCCATCATCTGTTTGCCATTGCACAGGATTAAAAATTAAATGTCTGCTGCCTGCTGAGCTCCAGCTAAGTTGATTGATTGGAAGGTGTTCATCTCCCCATCTCACTTAGCAAGTTTAAAAGTGGCAGGTTTACTTTCCTATTATGTGTAACACCAGAGCTTAATAAAGTACACAGAAGGAAATGCCAGGAGAACTTTTACAAAAGTAATCCCTCACAAAGTGATAACCAAGTTTGGAAAAAAAAGATCACCTTGTAAAAAATAGAGGAGGTTAGGATTTCAAGGAAATCAAAGATATTCCAGTACACTTATATTTGGCTAGACATGCACATCAATAGCACTAGATTACTACTGGCATGTCTTCCTATTTAGGGAAATTATCTGGTGCTCCTGCAAACAAATTTGTGTTTAAACCTTATATTTCATTCTCCTGGAAATTTGGGAAATCAATCTCAGGCTAGTCTTGATGAGCATTAATGCTCCATATGGAGAAAATGTAAGTAGAAAAAAAAATAAATCATACAAGTCCCTAAAGAATTAAAATGTGCTTTGGTTGCTCAGAATTTCAAAAGAGGAAATTGGCACCTTAAATTAGGGCCTGTAAACATTGTTCTTTTCCTTTTTTTCCTGTGTTTCGAAAGGGCAAACAAGTCATTTCAGATTTCTGCACCTGCAACAATCCTTTCTGTTTTGCAGACAACACAATCACAATCAGCCCCCCGCCCCCCATTTCAATGGGCTTGAAATGGAAAAGAAAGATGGAAAATATTCCTTACCTTAAAAAGTCTTAAAATATTAGCGACCATAATGGACACAGAACTTGCAGCAGCACCTATCACACCCGAGATCTTGTCTGGCTTAGCAAAAATAGGTGGGTCCCCATTAGCACACTTCACATCTGAGCCATCCTTTTCTATCAAGGCCTGCACGAACGTCAAGGACTGCTCCAATGCATAAGTGTCCCTGGAACAGGTGTCAAGGATCCGGACACCTAAGGTGATGTTGGCCAGAAGATCAGGGTCTTTGTTGATCTGATCCACTGCATACAGCATTGCCTCCAGTCTGTGGATCCCTTTCTCCTTCTTGAGCTCCCCACAAGGCACCCCTCTATCCCCTTTTGCGTGGACAGGGAACAGTCCTCCCAGGATGATGTCCCCATCCAGTCGGATGGAGTGGGCATATTCCTGGCCATGAGTTCTTTGTAGCAGGGTGAGTATCCAGTAGAATTTGGCTGTTAGGAGGAAGAAACAATGGCAGGAAACTAATCGTTTTCCTTCGTATACCATTTTCTCTGAAGACACTGCTGTTACCCAATATCCAGCTTTCCTTCTTGCTAAAGGATGAGGTTGACCATGTGAAGCTGCACTTTCTGGAGGCTACCATCAGTGCCCAGTAGGTAGAATAGAACCATGTGGTAGGTAGAAAAAGGATCTCAGCAGGAGTACAGAGAAGGTGGATTACAAAATGTGTCCACTGGTGTTAATGGGCTGATCAGCTTTTCTGAGAGGTGGTTTTCAGTTGCTCTTGATGGATGGTGAAGTGTAGGGTAGGATGTCTGGTCCTGATGTTAAGAGGAGGTCAGTAGCTGATGTCCTTGTATTTTGCCCTGCAGCTGAGGTACTTCTGAAAAAAAAAAAAAGGGAAAAAAAAATACCAACAGTGAGAAATACCATTTAGTTCAGCAGCTTTAGAGCTGTCACCAGAGTATTTACTTCTGAATACAAGTCACATCTCCTCAGTTTTACTTTTGATGCTCTGTAGGGGAGTAGCTGCTGGCCTTCTGTGGATTTGAACACCTGGCTGCACTGTTCTGGGAAACTGATGACACCAGCAAAGCAAAAGCACATCAGGGGAACTGAACTTAGCTTGGTGTTCAGATTCTGACCAGTAATTCGTATTTACCTTTGCATTGCATGGCATCCAGAAGCACTGATCTGTAACATGGTGCATTTTCTGTCCTGCTGTATCATTGTGCTCCAGCCTGCAGTGCAATCCCTACTTACACTCATGGAGAGGTTCCATTTATGACAACGGAGAAATCAGGGCTCCTGAACTCAAGTGGGCTCTTCAGCCACTGCACTACAAGCACATTCCATTCATTTGGATATGAAACTGATGATTTCTCCAGTGGAATTCACTTTTTTTTTGCTGGGTTTACTATAGATCTAAACCACCTTCCAGGTAATTTCTAACACTAAATTACTTTTATGAAAAGGTAGCTGATTTCTTAAGCAAAAAGAACACAAAGTGTTCTGTTAGGAAACCAGTGAATATCCAGTATTCACTTTCTGACATTTCACTTGAGCTGAGGTCCAACATTAACAAGGTCTCTATTCTCTGTGTGCTTTTGGATCCCATTAAATGGGAACAATGTTGTGCTCCCACTGACATCTGGAGAAGCCCCACTGATTTTAACGAGATTGGGATTTCAGCCTACATGTCTAAACACCTGACTGACTGTTATAAATATCTCCAAATTGCCCCCACTTTAAAGTGAGTGGCATTTATTTATTTCAATATTTAACAAAATTACACATGCCTGCATAATTCTGTAGACCTCTGAGGAGAAAAGAGCATTAATTTTACTTAATAGTAGATAGGCACACTGTGGGGAACTGCTTCTGAGCCAGTCTCTCAAGGCACCTGTTACAGCCATGGAGAGCAGTCCATCTAGAGGGCCATTCACCCAGCCTTGTCTTTAAAAAAAGCTTTATTTCTTACAAAACTGATCACGTTGAAGAAGGGGGGTCCTCACTGCCTGCACAGAAAATCCAGGCAACAAGTTCATCTGTAGATTTGTACTTTGTCCCTAGCCAGCTGACTTGTTCCTACCCAAAATACAGTCAAACTAGAAGACAATGACAGAAAAAGGACAGAAGATTCACAGTGAAAAGTCTTCTGCTGAATGTACAGGTATCTCACTGTGATCTGGTAACAGAGCAACAGCCTGAAAATGAAACACGTTTAATGTGTGTGGACAAAATCACCCTGATGGGGAACAGCAGCACACAGGACTTTCTGTGCCTCTTAACATTTTGAATCTGGCTCAGGATTGAATCAAAGTGAAACAAAGTCTGTGCTGGTTTATGCAATAATCCCATCGTTCTCCTTTGGGGCACATAAGTTGTGTGGGGGCAACACAAAGTTGTCCAGGTTTCAGCCCTATGAGTCAAACTCAAACTCAATCACCAATGCAGCAACAAAATACAAGACTCCTCTTGCTTAACAGTGTGTGGGGAGCAAGAAAACACCACTGAGAACATCCATGGAGAAAAGAAACTGCTTTTTCTCTTTCTCAGCCTCAGGTCAGTTCCTTACAGCCAAAGAATGCACAGAAATTAAAGCCACCATCAGTCTCTGTACAAACCAATAGGGATGAATTTGACCAGTGCATCCCAGATCCCAAGCACAGTGGAGAAGCTCCAGTGAGCCCAGGATCCTCAGTCCAATGCTCATCTCAACTGAAAGTCAAATGAGTTGATAATAAGCATTTTTCAACATTATAGCCTACATAAGCACTAATTGCTTTGTCACAGCTTGCATGTTCCCCTGAAAAACTCTGTTTCTTTGCTGCAAGCACCCACAGCTTGTCTATAAAACAGAAATAAAAATTTAAAACGTTCTTTTAAAAAATTTAAGACCTTTTTAGTCTTTTTCTACGTTACCTAAGAAATAAAAGCTTCTATTATACTGCCTAATTTATTCATGCCATACTGCTTTTCATATGTTGATTGATACTAACTTTTACAGAGTGCTGTAAGCCTGTGTAGCTAAGCATAAAGCATCTGATCAAAATGAATTCCATTTTTATCAATGAATTTTAGTGAAAAGCCACGGGTCTCTGCGCTATAAACCCTGAATGAATCCTCATGTGCAGAGATTTCGCTCGAATGAAAGTGCTGGCCTTTTCCACTTGACCATAAAAGTTCAAATTAATGCAAATGTATTCTCAAGTTACCAGGTTCCCCACTGTGGTGCTTGGTGTTCACTAGAAACATGACTTCAGAGAAGGAATTCACACGTTTTGCCAGCAGAGTCCAAGTGCACCACACAGCCTCTCTTCAGTCACCTTGGAATACGTGCTTCTGTTGGGTTTAATTCATTAAAAATATCTGGCATTATCAGAACATATTGCTATTTTTAAAGTCAGTATTTCAGCACAAACCTCCACTTGTTCTGCTGGAATATATATTTATTTTTAAACCTAAGGAGGCGGGGGACTGCAAGACAGGGGACGTGGAAATCTCTGCGTGTAGTGTCTGGTTCTGAAGTGACTTGCTTCATCAAACCATTCAGCTTTAGCAGAGCTTTGATACCCAGGGCTGGGTCCTTTGGTACCGTGGTGGATCAGCATGTGCCTGGTATTCCACCTGCAGGCTCCCTGCACGGGAGATGTGCTCATTACAGAGCTCTGTATGCTAATGAACCGGTCTAAATAATGAGCTGAGAGTAACAGATAAATAGTCCTATAAATACAGGCACTGTCTATTTGTTTGAAGCGTAGTTGGAACTGCACTAAAAGAAAACCAATATTCTGTGAAGTGGGAAAGGAGGAGGTTTAGGATGAAACCCCTTTTCTACTCTCACAAAATGTCAGATTGTCCAGTCAATGTAAAACTGATCAGGTTTTACTGAATGGAAACAAAATACCAGCACCTTCCATTATGAAGTTCTGAGGAGAGAAGAAAAAAAAAAAAAAAGATGCAAAACTGTGATTATTTTCACTTTTTACTGCTGTTGCTTCTGAAATATTGAATAAAACTATCAGCTAGCAGTCATTTTAGAGTTCATAAAAGTTGCCTCTCTCTCCTGCACAGCATTCAGCAATGGGCAAACAGCTGAATTTCCACACAGAGCAGGTAAAGAGTTGCCACCTGCATCCAGTAAACTGACACATAGAGAAGATTAATGGGTTTTGCTGACAACAGAAGGGAATTTGAAAAACCTTTGGCTTTGACATCGCAGCTCCTAACCTGCAGAAGAATTCTTCACCGTGTAAGCAGTGTTACCTAGCTCAGCTCTTCTGAAGTGATTTGCTGTGCCCCTGCCACCGAGGTAACCTTTACACGATAATCGGGACTTCAGGCAAATCACCCTGAGCACCTCGTTTACAGAACCATTGCTCGCCAGTGCACTGTGCTGCTGCACAGACTGCTTCCCTACCCCTCCACTTCCAGACTCCTTCCCTGCCCCTCCAGTTCCAGACTGCTTCCCTACCCCTCCAGTTCTCTCCCCACATCCCCGGGGAATGAGCGAGTAGCCCTGTGGTGGTGCTTAGTTGTCAGCCGACGACACGCACCGTGAGAGAAATGTCTCCGCTCAGTCTGATCTGCCTGTTTTCAGACACCCCAGAGCACTCAGCTCCACTTTCTGCCCAGCGAATATCCATTTTCCAAACAAGATACTCTGCTGAAAACCAGCAAGGTCCTTCCACCGCGGATATTAATAGGGAATTTACAATCTTTTAGAAGGACAGAGCATCAGATATTTTCTTCTGCCCTTGCCTGGTCTCACAGCTGGCAAAACCCCATCAATATGAACACCTTTAGAGTTGGTTTCACCTCTGCTCTGGCAAGTGATGCTCAAGGAGATTTTCCCAGCCGGCCCAGGAGAGCTTTCTCTGTTGTTTTTGTTTTCATTTTACCCTCTTCCCACCAGACTCCCGCTCCCCAGCCAGCACAGTTGGCTTCAGAGGAGGCGCTGGTAACGCAGCCCAGGTCTCTGAGCGAGGGGCTCTGCCTCGAGGCCGCCAATTCATCGCGGGGCATCCCGCAAGAACCCCCCCCGTGTCCGCTCCCCACCCCGGCCGTGTCCCTCGGGCGCCCAGGTCGAGGCCAGACGCGCTCCGCACCCCGCGCTCCGCACCCCGCGCATCTCCCGCCGACGCATTTCCCGCAACGCACCCTGTGAACCGCACGCGCGCATCCCGCCGATCTTCTCCCGCGCACCGCACCCAGCCCGGCACTCCGCACCCCGCGCTGCCCACCGCACCTGGCCCCCCAAACACCGAAAACGGTTCCCCCCCGCGCCCCGCCCCGGCCCCCCCCCC
>JANHGL010023197.1:0-31709 GCA_024611195.1 Ceyx melanurus | reverse complement strand
CGTCTCGACGTGGGGGTGGTGGGGTGTGCGTATACTGGACACTTTGGGGTGTGGGTGAAAATTCTGGAGGCCGGATTTCCCCGTGATAGGGGAGCAATGCAGGTGGAAGGGGCTTGGGTTGTCTCCTCTCCCCTGCCTCCCCCTAGGAAGGTGAAGAAAATGGTCCTTGTTTTCCAGTCTGTCTACTGCGAAGTCTCTTACCGAATGCTCCTACAGTCACTAAGTGCCCAGCACAAACCCTATGTAATAAGAAGCCTGAAAATTTTTCTTAAGCCTCTTTGAGTGACTGATTTGCTGGTAGCTTTCTGCCACATGTAGGCAGCATGTAAGATGTATCAAGTCTTAGTTGGCTTGCTTTCTTTAAAACATGGAGAGAGCATTTCCTACTTTGTTGTTGCAAGTTGTCTGGTAAATTAGGATGTGAAGAGGTGCTTTAGAGCTCTCGGTAACCTAATTTGCATCCAGAGGGTATCAGGATATAAGCCGAGTATCTTTTTTCTGTTTTGGTACATGTGATGGGTGTAGCCAGAGTGTAGCAGCCCTAGCAGCATCGTGGATACACATCACATAAAGTAATGGTTGTATGTGGGCTTTATAACAGTGTTGAGAGTGCAGACCAGCTTTTGTAGGTGAAGGAATATGCTCCTGGCTTGTTCATGTGGCATATTTAATGTCTGGCCATATGATGAAAAAAGGGCTGGAGAGGATCATAAAAAATGGGGTGAAGAGTAGGCTGGGGTCCAGGTGAGTCACTGTAACAGTTTGCAATCCGTTTGCTCATGGCTGCTTTGAGATATAGATTTATTGTTTGTCCTGCTTCTGCTGTAACCTTTGTTCACATATGTTTTCTAAGTAGTGTTATTTATATGTTTAAACTTTCTGCAATATTAAGATTTTGTGTGTGTGTGTGCATAATCTGAAGTCCTGTTATTCCTTTAGTCAAAAATAGGAAGTGCCATTACTGTAATTTTGATTTCACAAATTAGAAAATGGTCAGGTAAAGATAGATTTACCCAAAAAGCTTTATAGTCTATTATTCTTTTAAGAAGCCTAATCTTTTGTGTTGCTGTTATTTACAGGTAGCCCTACTGTTTCTGGCATGTCAGATATGGATTATCCTTTGCAAGGACCAGGTTTGCTGTCAATACCTAATCTTCCAGAGATCAGCTCAGTCCGTAGAGTCCCACTTCCCCCAGAGCTAGTGGAGCAGTTTGGACGTATCCTTATGAAAAATGATGTCTTAGGTTGTGTAAGTAATAATAAACTTTTTTCTTTCGTAACCTTCTGCCCTAGTCTTTGTCAGACACCCACTAATGAACCTTTATATTGCTCACATGACTTTTCATAATGCTCCAAGTAGTAACAAGGTCCATTTTTGTGGAGTTGCTGGTGGAATTAGTTTCTGTATGAAGAACTTTCAATGTTTATGTTACAGAGAAGTGCTACAAAGGGTATTTTGCTTTGCTAGCTGTTATGCTTTTAGTCCTTACATCAGCAATGATTCAGATATGCAGTGCAATTGTATGATGGGAGTATTTCCAGAAATCAACAGAGCTTGGCTGACCATTGACAGTGACATCTTTTTGTGGAACTATGAAGATGGGTATGTATTTCTGATGATATTTTATTGCTAAGATACCAGAATTAGACAATTGTGCTAGTGGGAGATTGTTTACTAGTAGCACAGTGTTACCTGTAGAGGTGTGCTATTCATTTTAACATACTTTGATTTCTTTTAGGCTTTACTAAAACTTTTGAATAAGAAGTTTTTAAGGATTTTTAAGAGTTGATAATGTTTCTGCCAAATCATCTAGAGATGAAAGAATTTCCTTATTGGATGTATTTAAGCTAGGGCTTTGCTTATGCCAAAAAAGTAGAAAAAAATTATACCAATTGCCTAACTTTTCTAAGTAGATTTAGTAAGTACTCCAATGCAGATACATTCACTCTCACAATGATAATTAACACACCATTAGTAATTTGAAATACTGCGATTGAAGTTCTCCTGCCTACATTATCTATCATTCTCAAAAATGAAAATTTTAATTTCAATTTTAAAATGTCAATATGTTTATAATTTGCAGGTTTGCTTCTTTATTTGCCTAAACAGTAAGAATTATTTTAGTAAGAATTACTCTCTATGTAATGTTGCATTTCCTAATAAGTTTAAAGTTCAGATTGTGGCTCTCATGGTTTCTATCCATACATATTATGTCACAGTATATGAAATATATCTTGCAAATAACATCACTGCATATATTAATTATAAAATGCTGGGGAGCAGGTTTGGAGTTCCTGCTTTAGATAATTTTCACAGGGGGGAGAATAATAATAAATTCCTCCCTCTTGATTTTAATCAGCACTGCAGCTTCTGCATTGTCTAATTCAGAGTAAATTGTCCAAAAATACAAAATACTGCTGTTGGGTTTCAGGTTTGAAATTCAGCTATGGGGACTCCAAACAGCCCTAATAATTGCTTGTGAAACTTCTCTGTCATTTTGTTTTATTGGACCTGTTCTCACCCAAAGCAGGCAGTGCAGGTGGTGGCTTCAGAGTGTTACGAGTACTATTAATTTTTTAAACATACAAAATCTGATTTTATTTATTTTGCTATATAGGGTGAAAGTATTATACAGTTTTGTTGGGCCTGGTTTTTTTTCTTTTTTGTTGACAGAGGAGATCTGGCTTGTTTTGATGGCCTTAGTGAAACTATTCTTGCAGTGGGTCTTGTAAAGCCAAAGGGAGGTAAGGAATTATGTAACCTTCTCTAGAACTGGGCAGTTAACTGAGCATTCTATATACTTTTTTTAAATGTTCATCTGTGAAAATCTGTGTTTTGAGTGTGTATATACAAGGTATGTCAGCTTCATTTCTAGAAGCATGAAATTAATCACAAGTCAAGAACAATGTATAGTTTAACAATCATTTTACACTGATGAGCTTTTGTTTCTTTTTACCACATTGTACTGTAACATCTGTAATGTAGCATCTGTAATGTTTATTAATTTACATATTCAAGCACTCACTTCTATGAGGTCCTGGTTTTTAGCCCTCTGAAGTCATTTGGTAGCTACTGCTCAATTAACATTGAAGTCAAAACTGAACTGGCATAGGGCTGAATTTAAATGAAGCATGTTTGTAAGAAAAATGTCATTTTAAAGATCCTGTGTTTCATGAACTGGAAGGTGAATTGCTGGCTGATACTCTTTTCTAATTATAGAGTTTCACAAATCCTTAGGTCTTAAATATAACTATTCCTTCTAATCAGTCAATTAGTGACTTTCCAGTGGATACATAGGGCACATCATTGTGATCTGAGAGGCTGACTATAAACTGAAATGTTATTTTCTCACCTCCTTTAGGTATCTTCCAGCCTCATGTACGACACTTACTTGTTCTGGCTACTGCTGTGGATATTGTTATTTTAGGGCTCAGTTGTGCTAATGTACAAGCAGGTAATTCTCTCGTCTACCCTCATACTCACTTGTGCCTTAACAAATATACATGCTTGTTTTATTAGTAACCATTAAAAAAAAAATCCAAAAATAAACAGGATCATCTGCTAAGAACCTTGCTAGTTTCTACATCATGTTACATACAGGAGGAAATAATTTTTATGGAGTGTGCACTTGTTCCATCCTGGCCACATAGCAGCATTGAATTGTGTTATTCACCTTTTTAACATAAAAAGAGTTGTTGAAACAGTACTGTTGATTAATGAGGGTGTTGGAGTGTTGAGAGAAGAGATGGGCATGAATCTTGAAATTGGTGGGTACAGTTCATTAACCTACTTGGCATTTGTATCCCAACCACAGAAACTGAGAACGTGATACCATTTTTTTTAATCCTTATATATTAATAAAGGACATAGAGAATTGTTTGGAGAAACTGAAAATATTACTGTCTTTTCCTCTTATACTATCTTGATGTAAAAGAAAAAAGGTAGAAATCTATGGTTTAGACATTGCAATTCAGAGGAGGTGGCAATGTATAGAACTGAAAAATATTATATTTCCTTATTTGGGAACTTATACAGAGAATTAATTTTCTTTAAAAACAGAACATTTGTTGCTCTGCAGTTCACTTTGGAGAATAGCTACTATAGAATATGTGTAGCAATTATAAAATTTGCTGTAATTTTTCCTGTTCTCCAAAATGCTTCTTGTCATAGACCTATAATATTTACTAGAAAAAGTTAAAAATTAAAGAGGACTTTTTTTTTTTTTTTTTTTTTATGTAAGGTACTGGATCACTCAATGACAGTTTTTCTGGTGGAATGCAGCTGCTACCAGATCCTCTCTACTCACTCCCCACTGACAATACTTACGTTACAGCTGTAGCATCCACTGATAATGGACGTATCTTTTTGGCTGGAAAAGATGGCTGCTTATATGAAGTAGCATACCAGGTGACTATAAGTTTTACACACAGACATTTTTCATTGTGTCATGGTTATGGGACCTAGGCACTAGGAGTTCTAAATCACATCAGGTTTGCAGTCTTTTTTTGTTCCATAATTACGTTGCATGTCTTGCTTGCACAATAGTTCTGACATCTTAGTATAGAAGCCCTTCATTTGAAAAAGTAGTAATTATGTGATGAATAGCTTTGATTAATTTAAAAAATTAAATTGTGACATACTGCCCCCTTTTTTAGTGTAAAAATTTCCCTTTAATGGATCACCTGTTTCAATTGAATAATGCATACTACTTCAGTTAAATCAATGGTGATAGATTTTTATTTGTTTTATACTTGTCCCGTTAAGGACTTCTAAAAACGTAACTACTAGTTTGGGGATTTTTTGGTGTGGTTTTTGTTAGGGTTTTTATTTAGTGCTGTATTTGTTTTAAATTGTAGGCTGAAGCAGGCTGGTTTAGCCAGCGCTGTAGAAAAATTAATCACTCAAAGAGTGCACTGTCCTTCCTTATTCCTTCACTGCTGCAGTTCACGTTCTCAGAGGATGGTAAGTACTGATCTTAAAAGAGTTACCCAGTAATCTAATGTAACCTTTTCAGTAATGCTATCAACAAGTCAGACTGAATAGTTTGCACATTCAAAGCATTTAGTTACTGTTGGTGAAACTTGCAGTTATTGTTGATTATAAAAATCAAGTTACTTGTTTGTGTGTCTAGACCAGGATATAAGTACCAAAGCCTGGAAAGTTTGACATGTATGACAAAAGTTAGTGTTCTGTAGTGCAGAATTAATATGTACTTAATAGGATCACTGCAAACAGAATCTTGTAAGTAACTTCACTTTATTTTACTGTTTAGTGAAAAAATATTTTGAAAATTTTTTTCCAGTTTGCTAATAATACTGAGAAATTGCTTGTTGTTTTAAATCACTTCTAGTAGGAGTACTGTCTGGCACTCCTGCAGTTTTTGTTAACTCGCAATGAATTATTTTATAGATATCCTGTCTTAAACTTGCTTTCACCAAACCCATTGTTGATTTGCTAGCTCTGCCTTTTTTCACTCCTCCCCAGATCCTGTAGTTCAAATTGCCATTGACAACTCTCGAAATATCTTATACACCCGGTCAGAAAAAGGAGTGCTGCAAGTATGTTACTTCTAATACCTGTTGGCTATGTTACTGATGTGTATATAACTTGTTAAGTTTTCCTCAGTACCTGGAAATTCTGAGTGGGTATATCAGGACATTCCAGTTAACCTTTTTGTAACCAAGTATGTGATGAAGACCTAAGTTACTTTCTTCTCAGGAAGAGTAGATTTCTGATCTTCAATTCAACTATATAGAAACATGAGGATGAAACAAAAGTAAAGTTTAGATTGCTGCTTGATAGGTAAGGCTGTATGAATTAACCACAAATCACTAAACTGTATTATTGAATTGCAGGTTTACGATTTGGGACAAGATGGTCAAGGAATGACCAGGGTTACTTCTCTATCACAAAATGCTATAGTTTCTGATGCTGGGAACATTGCCAGGTATATTTTTAACAATTAGAATGTGAAAGAGTTCCTTTAAGGCAAATAGCTTCAAGCTATATTTTGAGGAACCTTGTTCGCTTGTTTGGATTGAGAGTATATGGGATTTTTTTTTGTTTTGTTTTGCTTTTTTAGAACAATAGATCGTTCTGTATTTAAACCTATTGTTCAAATAGCAGTGATTGAAAATTCTGAATCCATAGACTGTCAACTACTAGCAATCACACATACAGGTAAGAAAGCAATGCTAATTCTCCCCCTTTTAAACTGATAAATACCATCTGTACAGTTTAGCAGAACTGTGACTTTTATCTTTTGTTCAGGCATCCGTCTGTATTTTAGTACGTCCCAATTTAAGCATCCAACAGCTCGTCCGTCCATGTTAACCTTGGTTCATGTCCGTTTGCCACCTGGATTTTCAGCTGCTTCTAATGTGGAGAAACCTGCAAAGGTTCACAGAGCCCTTTATAGCAAAGGTAAGCAGTGGAATATGGCTCATGAGATTAAAAAATTTTTTTTAAAAATCAAATTTTTAAGAAATCAATGTGTTAAGTCACTATCACACTGTTTTTTCTTTGATGAGTTTGAAGCAGTGGGAGTAACAGAACTAAGCATGGCTTCTTATCAACACCAAGCTGAATGGCATGGTCAATATACTAGAGGGATGAGAGATCATCCAGAGGGACCTGGATGAGCTGGAGAAGTGGGCCCAGGTGAACCTTACAGGATTCACCAAGGCCAAGCAAAGGGTCCTGCGCTTGGATCAGAACAATCCTCATTATCAATACAGGCTGGGGGATGCGGTGATAGAGAGCAGCCCTGTGGAAAAGGACATGGGTGTACTCATGGGTGAGAATCTTAGAATGGTAGGGGTTGGAAAGGACCTTGACATGAGCTTTTGCAGCAGAAAAGGCCAATTGCATATTGGGCTGGATGAAAGGAAGCATGTCAAAGGTGATTCTGCTGCTTTACTGTGCCATGGTGAGAGCTCACCTGGAGTACGACTCACCTGGAGTACTATGTCCAGGTCTGGAGTCCTTACCACAAGAGGGACATGGGGCCTTATGTAGTGGGTCCAGAGGAGTGCCATGAAGAAGATCAGAGGGCCAAAGCACTTCTTCTGTGAGGACAGGCTGAGGGAGTTGGTGTTGTTCAGCCTGGAGGAGACCTTTTAGTGGCCTTCTGGTACCCAAAAGGGGCCTACAAGAAAGCTGTAAAAAGGTTCGTTTACAAAAGCATATGGTGATAGTATGAGGGGTGATGGTTTTAGACTAGAGCAGGGTAGATTTATATTGGACATTAGACAAAGAAACAGCTCTTTACTATGAGGATAGTGGAACAGGTTGCTCGGGGAGTTGTTGGAGGCCCCATCCTTGGACATATTCAAGGTCACTTTTATTTGTTTCTTTTAGAGTAGGCAGCAAATGGTGTTAAAAGTGACTTGAAGAACCTGATGACATAAAAACTTAGGAGATACTATTTACTATTCAAATTGTATGATTAGAACTTCAAGACTGACTTACTAAATAAGGAATTAATGAATTTGCCTCTAAAGCAAATTTATTGCCTCTCATACAAATGGAATATCGCTGTTCTTGCTAGGGGTCTTGCTGATGGCAGCTTCAGAAAATGAGGATAATGACATTCTGTGGTGTATCAGTCATGATTCTTTCCCTTTTCAAAAGCCAATGATGGAAACACAGGTACTAAACAAACTTTTATACAGTGTTGATGTAATCTAGAGATTATTTGTTTCTTTCTAATAACTGATACTCATATAATATACCTGCAAGAAATGGATATGTCACAGAAAACTTTCAGAAGGATTTTGGAAACAAATCTACTAATCAGTATGTTTCAAGGAGAAAAAGGAAAAAATAGGCAGTTATGTTGGTGAATGAGAAGTTGTCTCTTAGGAATTCCTGGTTAAACCATAGTTTCTAGCTCAATGCAAGCTAGTGATCTAAAGCAGTTGCCTTGACTAATATGTTTGAAAGTTTTGTATGCGGCATGCTGCATATTGTGTTCTAGCACAGGAAGACGTGGTTCAGAATCCATAGTGTGTTTGTTGATAAGGATAAAATTTGGGGAAGATTGTTTAAAATGTAGGTACTAGAGATTTGGGTTTCTTTATTTAAGCTGATAATGCCATGTCTTTCACTTCTTTTCCCTCCCTGATTTTTCTTTTTTCCTAATATTTACAGAAGTGGGTTTGTAAGAGGGGTTTGAGGGGGTTTAGTTGCCTTATTTGTCAAGTTTAGGGAGAACATCTCATGTATTCCAGTTCTGAAAAAAGCCAGAAGGACTTACTTGTGTAAATCTATTCTGTTCTGTGTCATTTTAAATTGCCAATTGTAAAACATCACCAAAAATATACAAAATCCATATCTGTTACCAAACTTCAGATGACCACACGTGTTGATGGACATTCCTGGGCTCTTTCTGCTATCGATGAATTTAAAGTTCAGAAGATTGTAACACCACTAAATAAAGACATTATTCCAATAACTGATTCACCTGTTGTTGTGCAGCAGCACATGCTGCCATCTAAGAAGTTTGTTCTACTCTCAGCCCAGGTAAGTATTACTTTTCTTAATACGGGAATTCAGAAGAGTAAGTGTAAAGGTGAAAGACTGATTTAAACCTGTAAATGTCTATTCATTTTGGTTGTGTTTTAAGGATTATATTCTGAACATATAAAGGATTAAGATTGCTGAAACTATCTTTACCTATTTTAATGTTGCTCAAAGCTATTGGACCATCTTCTCTTGTACAGTGTATTAATAGTTTGTTGATCTTCAGAGACCCTTAGAGATACAAATTTAAGAAGTTCTTTTAGCCTTGCTATATTCTTGATGATATGAAATTGAAGCAGACACTGACTGCCCAGAAAAAAATTGACAGTTTGAGTAAATATTGTTTGCAATTGATTTGAAATTTGAAAAATAATTTATTTGAAATAAGAGGAATCCCCAAGGGTTTTTTGAAAGGGTTTTAAGAAGCAAAACACACAAAAAAATAAATTAACTTCCCTACTTCTCTCTTCTGGTAGCAAAATTTTAGGATGCTTAATATCAAACAATAGGGAATTAAAAAAAAAAAAAAAGTTGTATTATTCATGGCTTGCACACTCAAGATTCAACCTGCAATAGTTCAATGGCAGCTTTTTTGTTAGAGGCATTAATTGGATCCTCTCCCGAGTGGTTTTTTGTATGGGTGCAGGCAAGATGACCAAATGCAGTCTTGTTCCTGAATCCACGCCTTTGATCCTGAATTCAAGTGTTTTTCTCCTAGACAGTTTTGAGGATTTGAAAGATACATAAAACCTTTATTTTCTGTATATGCTTGCTGTATGTTTGTGTTGTATTCTTCGTGTGAGGCTAAGAACAGCACAGCACTTAGAGCCATTGCAGTATTCTTCCTGCCTTTCCTGGACTCGCTAGAGAATTTTCTATCTGTGAATGGGAATTGGGTTTGGGCCTCATTCATGCTGCACCTTGATCCAACAGTGCAACAGAGGAAAAATCAAAATGCTAAAGACAAGCATTGTGGGGAGGAGGTGTTGGGGGCTGTGGTGGAGAGGAGGAGGGATGCCAGAGTGAATACTAATTTATTTTGGATTACTTTCAGGGGAGCTTTATGTTTCATAAACTCAGACCTGTCGATCAGCTGCGGCATCTGCTTGTTAGCAATGTAGGTGGAGATGGGGAAGAGATTGAAAGATTTTTCAAATTGCATCAGGTGAGAAATTTTGCCCAGTTAGAAAAAAAAAAATGGAAGATTTTTAATATTTCTGTAAATCTAACCACTTTATTTAGCATCTCTTTGTTGTTGCTATAAAATTGCAGTTAAGATTTTATCTATTCCTTGAAGTATTAGAGTATTCTCCTGCATTGTCTGTGTAACAAAAAAAGGTTGTATAATGAGAAGTAACTTCTCATTTTGAGATCTGAAAATGCAAGTGAAATTCTCTCCTTGAAAATTCTAACACACCTTGTAAGCACAAGTATAATGCAGTTCCTAGTTCAGGAAAGGAGTTAATCTAAGAGCAGGGGAAGAAGAGTTTCTAAGAAAGCTGAATTTCTACAAGAGGCTTCTACATTTTGAAGAATAGTAGAAATGTGTATAATTGATCTACTGTTTTTTTTTGTTTAAGGCAAGTAACAATCAGGAACAAAGTTATTGTGTATTACTGTTTTAACTTGACTGGTACTATTTCATATTTGTAATGAATGTTCACTGTAACACATGCCAAATAATATTTTTAACATGCCATTGGAATATGCAAACCATTATTAGTAAAGATTTTATGCTTCAAATACAATAATAATTTATGTTTCCCTAGAAATGGCATGATTCTTAGTCAGAATTACATGGCATATGGACATTATTTCGTAACATTAAATGTACTGAATTTGCAAAAACTGAAACAGAACCTCACCTGCTAACTGTGGGATGCCTCGCTATCATGTATCATTCCTCAGTCACTTCCTGTCTATAATGGGGAAGAACTGATTTCTTTGTCTTCTAATTAAAATGATGCAAAAAGTATTTACTATTTAGTTATTGAACAATATTACTTCTATACATTCCATATCAATTTGCAATAAGCTGCCACACAAATATGCTATTATATGCTCTAGGAGGACCAGGCCTGTGCCACGTGCCTTATCTTGGCTTGTTCTAATGCTGCATGTGATAGAGAAGTATCTGCCTGGGCTACTCGAGCTTTCTTCAGGTAAGTTTCCGTTCTTCAAGTTTTTCTGTATATTATGCTCTGGATCACTACAGGCACTAAATAATTGTGCAGGCTCTTTAACCTATTACCTGAGTAGGCATAATTTTAAAAGAAGCATAGACTGTTAAACCTGGTGGTACATGCTTATGCAATAATTTGGGGCTCATCAAAAAAGGAAGCTTCCTGTAATGGTGATTTCTCATTAGTTCTCCTGTTAGATTCTTTCATTCCACATGCAGAGGAGGCTCTGAGAATGTAGTTTAGTCTGCTTGAGAAGGACTTACCTATACTTCACGGTCTCCCAGTTCACTGAAGTGCAACACATAGTAATATTTCATGTAAGAAAAAAAAAGGGTTTTGGTAAGATACAGCTGTTGAGAATCATGATAATGTGTGCAGCTTTGACTGTATGTTTGCACTAGTGTTTGAGTGTTATATTCCCAAAAGCTTGCTTGTTTTCAAAAACTTGTGAAGAAGTTAGGTGAAATTAGCTATTCACAGTAGACTGTGATTTGTTGCTCCTTGTTAATTACAAGATCTGAGAGAAAATGTGAATAACATCAAAGAGGTTGTTATTACATCTTCACTTGTTAACAAAGTGGTTATGTAGCACTATTGGGCAAAGGTGGATAGAAATTACTTGTGGACAAGTGAGGGATAAGTATGGGTTGTCTCAACTATGTCCTTCTTTCCACTTTCAGTAGAGGCAAATGTTAAAAAGGTACTAAAGCATAAGGCTGCTTTTGAGAATTGGTAAAATACCCTTTAAAGCCTTATCATACCTCTGTAGAACTTAAGACATCCACAAAATAATATACTTAGTTATAATCTGATTTATCTTTGCATTTGCATATGTTAATGTTTTTAATAAAATGTGTATTTTTTCCACCAAAATTAAGATACAATCACAAATATTTCTGAAGTTATGCCATTTTTAATTCTCTGTTTTAAAAGAATATAAAAACTGCTGTTCATTCTCACTGATAGGCAAATTAAATTGACTTTTTATGAAGTATGAGGAATTTTTGTCTTTGCATGTAAACTTCAGGTATGGTGGAGAAGCACAAATGAGGTTTCCATCAGCACTGCCTCCTCCAATCAATGTTAAACCTAGTTTGGGTTCTCCCATTCCTGCTGGTAAGCAGCAAGTATTTAATGGGTTTGGATAGTTTTGTTTTGTTTTCCCCAAGTATGTTGTATCTTGCCTTCTTAAAAGCACTGTGTTATTTTGTCTGCAGTAGTCCTTGGTTTTCCACTCACTCCCTAATTAAGTGTTTTCTCCATTTCTCTTGAATTATTTTTGGATTTACTGAGAGTGATGTGATCTCAGACTATGTCTGGATGTTGTGTATAAACTGTTAAGATTGTGAAGAAGGCATACAGTTGTAGCTGCCAAAGTCACTTCAGCAGCTGTAGAAAAACTTGTTTTACTGTAGTTCAAGCATTACAAAGATCAGTTGATTGTGTGACTATAGCAGAATATCTTGTTAGTGTTGTTGTCATATCTATGCAAATATTTCTTATGAGAAAAAAAAAAATCCAGAAATTTGATAGGGGTTTTTTTTGGCGTGTTTTCTCCCTTTAAAAGCCAAGCTTCAACCTTTTTGTTTCTGTTTAGGTCATCATTGACACCTACAAATGGGAAATTGAAAACATTTTCTATTCTCTCTTCTCAGAATTTAATGTTTATTCGAGTGGAGGCATTTCTCTATTACTCAGATTCACTTAAATTTGTACAGTTTCTTCAGGATATTGTCCATTAGCATCTGTTACTCAATTCCAGGTGTTAAGGGTCTTTAAAAGTGTAATTCATAATGATGAATTTGGAACTCTGAATCTTCAAAATATTTTATTTAAATAATTAATTCAATTTCCAAGATCATTTACCTGTATCTGACATGCTGCATTCAGTTTTACGGGTATCAGACAAGGAAAACTTAATTGCCTGGAATGAGGGGGGGAAAAAAAAAGTACCATTTCGAAGTATCTAACTTCATAAGTATTGGAGAAAGGTGTGTTGCAGTTGGATGAAGCTTTGGAAAAAAAAAGGACTCTCATTTTCAGGATTCTTAACTAGTATTAAAAGTCGAAGAAACATGACTATTTTTCGTGCATCATTGGCATTACTTTCCAAGATGGTGTGGAACAACAGCAATGTGGGCAGGAGCTGGGGCAAGAAGTAAGAATGTAAAATTAGATCTGAGCCTGAGAGGACAGTGGTTATGCAAAGGGAAAGGTGCTAGGAGCAAACTGAGAATGAAAGGAAGGTATGGGTGAAATGACAGAAAACTGTACTCTGTAATGTGGCTTCTGTTAGAAAGAAATGTATTTTTCCCAAGTCTGAATGTTTGGATATCTTAATCATTTGCTGTCTTATTTGCCTCTTTGAAACCTAGTGTCAAAGCATATGTTTTCATTTTGCTTCAGTGACAGGTCCAGGTGGAAGATGGAACCGTTTTTCTACTACTTACTCCATTTGCTCAAAGGGTAGAGAGCTATTATGTGAAATTAAGATTCTGATTTTGTGGATGTCCCATGTGGTGGGTCAGACAATGTGACAGAAATCAATTAACCACCTTTAAATTTTACATATGATACTACAATAATGTCAGCATTAAAAGGACAGGCACCTTTATCTTAGTTGTCTTTTTCTCACTGTTGAAAGTCTTAAGTCATGAAGTTGTGTGCTCCTTTTCTGCAAGTTTCTGCTTTGCTTGTCACACAGAGGAATGTGCTATGAGAATGCAGTGGCACTGTTCAGTGAAGGACTGTTACCCTTTGCACCATTGTCCATTGCCAGATTGAAAGAGCGGTAGTGAATAAGGCAAGGAGGACTGATTCTTTGGTAAAAGCCAGATTTTTACAGTGCACGTTTTCTTGCCCTTTCCGTGATTTAGCATTCTATGTACTGATGGTACGTGGACAGTTTTGTAGATGACCCCTGTGTTCCTTGTGATTGAGTCTTAATTGGGGTACTTGGGCTTAACTTGTAGAAAGGTTGAGTATTCAGAGCAGAATCTGAGACCGTGGACAGTCACAAGCTGAATGTTCCAAGTTAACAGTGTTGCTGTAGTGATTATGCAACTGCTCTGTGTATTAATAACACCAATTTGTTTTAGTTGAATTCTTTGAAGGTGAATTGATAATCTTTGAAAAGTCTAAATGAAAGTGAGTGCTTTGAGAATAGCTGCCCATATCAGGAATGTGAGCAGTCAGAAGGTGAAGAACAAGAAAAGGTAATATATTCAGAGCAGGGAACAGATGGTGTGCAGTTAATAACATACGAATGCTGGAAAAAAAAAGTTTAACTGCTCTTGAAAGAAGCCTATCCATTTGGTTCTCTTATGGAGTGTTGTGTTTCTAATAAATTAGGGCAATATGGTATGTAACCACTAATAAAAGCTGTTGGAATGGTTCTGTCTTTAAAGTATTTAACAATTCCCCTGCTTTTGCACATGTATTTTATACATTTTGGTTTGTGGGGTGTTTTCGTTTGTTTTTAATTACTTATCTTTATTTCTTTTCTCTTTTAGGTTCCACAGTGACTGTTGATAATCCATATCCTACTTCTAGCTTTATGACACCACCTGCACAAGGTAACACCTTCTTTTACTTTGATGAGGAAATGGAAAGTTTTTTCTTTCAACTAGGCTCTTTCATTTGCATTTAAATGAGTAATATTTATTTACTTTTACCCTAGGTGTACAACCTCCTAGCATGTCAACTGCTGTTTTTCCTTCTGGAAATTCCATATCTCACCCTGGTACACCCATTAGTGGAATGATGGGTCCAGAGATAGTATTTTCTGGAAGACACAATGGAATCTGCATATACTTTGCCCGGATTATAGGGTGATGTGTTTGTGTACAAAGATATTTGTTGTTCAATTCCTTTTATACTTTTTCTTTCCATTAATTCACCACTTTTAGGTGGTGAATTCTATCTTAATAGCATTTAAATTCAGAATTAGTAAAGTGCATTTTTATGTTATGTTTGAGGTACCTGATATAATACATTCTTATATCTGTACTAAATAGAAATGGAAAATTTTAACACTTTTTGAATGTTTAATTTTTATACAAGTGAAATCCTTACTTGGACCTTGGAGTAAAAAGCATTACCATTTCTTTCTTATGAAATTATACATTGAAGACTTGTAAAATTACTATATTGAATTACTTGGCTTTTGACACTGTGCTGTTTTGTGTTGCAGAAATATCTGGGATGGCAGTATAGTTGTAGAAAGAGTTTTCAAAAGTGGCAATCGAGAAGTTGTTGCAGTATGTAAAATTTTATTGTACTTTTCGAAGTTGCTTATTGTTTATGCCTTAAGCCTCATTATACTTCAGTTCCCAATTATGAACTGACAAGGACAAAAAAAACCCCCATCATTGTTATTTGAATGTTTTCCTAAGTGCTGCACACCTAACTGAGGAGTAGTTGTAGGTTTGAAATATTTTTCAGCTGCTTTTTTGAGTGTTACTTTCAAAGCAAACTATCTGTATTTTGACCTCTGTTTGCTAGGACAGAGGTTGGACTTGATGACCCTGGAGATCCTTTCCAACCGTAATGATTCTGTGATTTTGTGATTCTGTTAATTGGCAATGACCCATTTTTTCCATGTTTCGTAGTTGCACTTCATTTCTGCATACCCTCTCCAAACAAGGCCTAAAAATAAAATGCGTTAGTGGATTAGGATAAACATTGCTGTCATAAAAAGGACATAAAAAAATTACCAGCATATTCCTGACTAGCATCTTGGTGTTTCACCTTTTCTCAAAGTTCTAAATAACAAACCTTTTTATGTCTGTGGATGTTAATAGAATCCTGAATTGAGTCATTTCAGCACTGCACATTAACTACTTTGTGAGCGTTCCTTCTCCAGTTATAAGGTAGCTGGGAGACTGAAAGATCAGTTATACTCTGTATCTTAGCAGTGCTCAATTGTTTTAATTCAGAGTTGGAAATAGTAAAACATTTTGTTATCGTAAGGATCAAGAAAGTAGCATCTTGGGTACTGTGTATCTTCAGACAACTACTGCCTCTTCACCTGTGTTCTCCCTCCTCAGTGACTGTGGAATAGTAAAGTTGTGTTCTAGTGACAGTACTACTATTACGCTATTTGTTTATTTGTTGTACCTTCCTTGGCTTTTTAGTGGCTTTATCTTAAAATTGTAAATCTTTGGAAAATAAACTTTATGTAAAGAAGTCTGCTTTCTTTACCAGGTCGAAAGCAGTGTTCCATCCCATGTACTGGAATGTGTACTACAAGAGTTAAAAGGTTTACAAGAATTTCTAGATAGAAATTCACAGTTTGCTACAGTAGGAGCTCTTGGAAACCCAAGGTATTATTCATTGTGTTAAATTTACTAGTGGTATATAATGTCCAGTTTTTTAAATACTATACCATCTGCATCGTAGTTGAGTAGGAAGTCTATGTATGGTGTCCAGCTTCAACTACTCGGATGCTAAAATTGAGTTTTTAGATTTTGTTTTAAAAGATTCAGCATCTGTAATCATATTAGCATCCGTGTTTGTTTTGATTTGCAGTTTCAGCACACCAGCTAATCTGCAGCAGAGACTCCTGGGTTTCATGAGGCGTGATGGTGGGAGTTCTCAGCAAGTCCAGCAAGAACTTCAAAGGAAATACCATGGTACGTAATTACTTCAGAACATGAAATTTCAGGGAATGGTACGTTTGGATGTTACCTTTCTCACTTTACTTGTTCAAACCTCTGAATAAAAATGCTTTTTTTTCAATACAAATTTGACATTAATCGATGTTCCATACTTTACCAAGATGTTCAGACATTGCCTTTGCTTCCATACCATATTCGATCAGTAACTGTGCTTCTGCAGTGATGTTGATTTGAAAACTCCTTTCTGTACAGCTATACTGGAAATGCAGTGTATACCCAGAATGTAAACTCAAATCTCATTACAGAAACATTCCAGCCGTTATGGCAAGTGACTTAATTTGTTACTTGCTGTAGATCGTACATTTCAGTTTGATACTGAAAGCTTTAATATTGCAACTAATTAGCTCAGTCTACAAAGAATATCCCTCTGAAGAGAATCTAGATTTCAGCACAGTAACGCCTAGTGATCTTGAGTAAGACACAAGTTATATCTTGATTTAGTAAGCTAAAATAAAAGTGCTTGAACTTTAAAGCACTTTTTAATGTCTCTCATAAAGTAATTAAACTTAATTCTTAAATCTATCTAGCTGTAGATAGGTGTCCTTTATACCATTCTTGCCAGACAATCTTGAAATACAAAACTAGAGGATCTTTGCACATTTGTCTCTTACTTTCTTCATATTCTTCTCCGTATTTCATAAGATTGTTTCATATCATTACAATATTTAATAGCTGTGCATCCATTTTTATTTTCAGGACACCAATTGCTAAGGAAAAAATTAAGAGTATGTTGTAATTTTAAAAGGAAATACTGTAACGCAAGTTGCCAAAGTTAAATTTACTGAAATGTCTACAAAACTTTGTTTAAAAATAAGAGGCCTGGCACACAAGCCTTTTGAGTTCAAGTCCTGCTGTAGTGTAGCTTTTGTCCAGCATTTGCAGACAAGCTGGGAAGTATTGCTGATGTATTGATGATGTATCTAAGATGGTTTTGGTCTTTCTGGGTGTAATCCTGGGGTTTAATTTCTCCTTCTTCTGCACTGCTTAATTTCAATAGACTCAATGTAATTATGGGGATTTTTAAGTAGTTATGTAGAATTTGGTTAACACTTAACTCACTTTTATGCATTTCAAAGCCCATAAACACTTCTGTATTGAAAATTGTCACATTAGAATTATTGCTGCCTCGTTTTTGAACTGTAAGCACTCAAAAATAAACACATAAATTGTTTCAGTTGTGTTCCACCTATGTAGTAATTACTATTTCAGTAAATATAACACATCTTCCTAGGTTTAAAATGAACTAGGTTTTTGTAGTCGTTCTTTTAAAGATAGTATAGACAGCATTACCAAAGATGTAATTGCTCTTTCTGAAAGCAAATGCAGGTGATCAAAAAAAAAAGGGAACATGTATGGTTTTATTACCAAATGTTTACATTTCAAATAAATTTACTATCAGTCATTTTTAATATATATCTAAATATAAAAATCTACTGCACTCACATGCAACCATGCCTCTTTTTCAGAAAGTAGTCCTATGTTTCATAGCTTGAAATAAATGTTAACAGATTTTGTTTTGTAGAAATGTTAACATGACACTTCTTTCCAGAGAGAGCTAGCTAGACAGCATTAATCAAGAATGGAAGAGAAAAAAATGATAAATTTGAAGCTGTTATTGTGAAACCTCAAAAAATTGCATGCTAACTTGAAACACGTAGGACAGCTTCTTTCTGACAGTCTCTTTCCTTTTTCAGCTGAGGCACAGCTAAATGAAAAGACCTCACTTCAGGGCATCCAGCAGCTTGTTCGCAAAACGTGCCAGGCATTGGCTTTATGGAAGCTGCTATGTGAGCACCAATTCAGTGTTGTTGTAGGCGAGCTTCAGAAGGTACAGTCTGAATCATATAGTTCTAATTTGTTTATATTTAACACATTTCTTCTGCTACTTAAGTATTCCCAAAGGAGCATTACTTTAATTCACTGAGAAACACATAATGAATTTCAAACCACATACGGATTTTTATTCAGGCTGCGTTTATTTTTAAAAAACTGACATCGCCATGTTTAGCAAGTTGGAAGTGTCATTTACAGTAGATTTTATTTTATTTTATGTTTATTGATAGACAGTAATGAAATTCAGAAGTTAATGTCTTCACCTTGAGCACATTCTACAAACATTTGCCAGATAGGGCAGTGTTTACCAGTCAGGAGGAATTGACTCTTTGCCTTAGTGCTGGTAAATGTTTAACACTCGGAGACAAAAGAACTCTCCATTGTAAGTAGGGTTCCAGAATGGATTGCAGAACAGCTGAGGTTCAAAGGGACCTCTGTTCAGAAGCAGCATCAACTAAAGCAGGTTGCCCTGGACTGTGTCCAGAAAGGATTTTGATATTTCCAAAGATGCAGAAATCACAGCCTCTCTGGGCAACCTGTTCCAGTGTTCAATCACCTTTAGAGTAAAAAAGATTTTTCTTATGTTCAGGTGTGATTTCCTTTGTTTCAGTTTTTTGGCTATTGCATCATATCCTGTCACTGGGCACCACTGACAAAAGTCTGTCTGCCTTCTTTACACCTTCCCATCAATAACAGTCAGGTTCCATAGACTGCCCTCTTCTCCAGGCTAAAGAATCCCTCTCCTTTGTAAAGAAGAAAACTTACAGAACTAATGGGTGTTTACTGCTGTGTACCCTCTGCTAATGTTGAACTTGCATCCTGTCCTTGATGAGGCTATGAACACTAGGCATTCTGTCCTAGAACTTGATAGGAAAATAAATTGAGAAATGGTGTTCATCATCGATAAAAATAACATTTTTTTATCTTTACAAATGCAGAAAAGTTGGAGCTCTTAACACTGTTGGTTTGGGGTGTTAGCATGATTTCTAACACAGGCAGCTTTTCTTTGGCATTAAAGGAGTTAAATAATTGTTAACAAATAGAATATTCTCTGTCTTCAGCAGTTTTTTGTTTTTGTAATGATATTTTCATACTTTAGTGATAATACATAGACATTACATGGACACATTCCTGGTATCTGAGCAAATATTCCTAATTACTTTTTAAAAAATTACTAACCTTCAATCTAATTTATTATTAAAAAGCATTTAAGAGTGCACACCTTACTAAAATCCTTTTCTGTGCATGTCACTTCTTTCATCTGTGACAGTACTCGGTTCATGTTACTAAAAACCGTGGCATGCGCATTTTATAGGGGACACATTCTAACAGTTCTCTTGAAGGGGAACTGCTAACACCATTCTTACTGAAACAAACGTATCACATAGTGAATGCAGCAGAGAAAATCTGATGAGGAGTGTTTTCACTCTTCTTTGGCATCCAAGAGTCTAATGCCTTCATTGTTAGGGCTTTATTATTTCAGTTTTGCTGTATGTGTATTTTAAATAATGTATTTTTATGTTGTGCATGCCAGTCATTGGAGTTGTGTATGGATTTATTTACTTTGCTGATGTAACATTTTGACATTTCTAAACACAATAAAATCAGTGCTAAACATAAAATTATTTGTATCTTCAGGAACTTCAAGAACATCTAAAGATTACTGCTTTTAAAGACTTGGTAATTAGAGACAGAGAGTTGACTGGAGCACTCATTGCTTCTCTTATAAACTGTTACATCAGAGATAATGCTGCAGTAGATGGCATCATTGCCCATTTGCAAGATATCTGTCCCCTTCTCTATAGTATTGATGATGCCGTGTGTTCCAAGGTAAGCACACTTCTGGGTTTTACACCAAAACACAACTTTAGAACATGCTCAGCTAAGTTGGGTAGCTAGTAAGTCACTGCTCAAGTAGTTTCAGGAGTATACAAACTAATGAAGGCAGGTGTGTCTTGTGTATGTTGAATATCTGTGTCCTGTAGCTGATTAATGGAGAAAATTATATGAGCTTTGGTTTGGAGTTATTTGTTGTGTTCATAGGGTCTCTACCTGTTCTGTTCATGATGTGTTTATGTGCATCATTTCCATTTTCCCCACCATTTGTCTAGGCAAATGAACTGCTTCAGCGGTCTCGACAGGCTCAAAGCAAACAGGAAAAAGAGAAGATGCTGAGGGAGTCTCTAAAGGAGTACCAGATGATCAGCAACCAAGTAGATCTTGCTAATGTTTGTGCACAATATAGGCAAGGTAAGGGCCAGTCACTGATCAGTAGTTTCCGTGGTATGTTTTTGAGACATTCTTTTTCATTTATTTACTAAATTTCAACTCTTGATATTTTACCATAAACAGTTTATTAACTCTTAATTTTAATATACATTGGCCTGTTCTTGTTTAAAGCCTTTCTGGATTTCATCAACCAATCAAAAAAACACACTTCTGTATACAAATAGTCCCACCAACTTATTTATACATTGCAGTGTCCATTCGTTTAATATATGTGGTAAAAATGTTTTTTGGAAAATTGTTGGGCTATATCTAAGTTAGTATATAAGAGGGTATATGTATGACTGTATATATATATGAGGGTATTTGTATGACTGTACTTTTGCAAATAAGGTTTTATACCAAATGTGCTGTTTGAAGGATGTTTCTGAATCCTGCCTTGTGCAGTAGAGGCTGGTACATAATTTAAATGTAGACAGAACTGTTGTAACAGTCAAGATTTCAGCCTCTCTATAAATACGTAGCTTCAAACTTGTATATAATCCCAGAGGTTAGGTATGGCACAAACCTTCATAACATACAGACCAGAGTAAATAGGATATTTTTCTTGCATGCTTAAATGGGAATCATTTGATGGTGCTTACATTTGGTAATATGATGGTAGTTTTTGGTCATATTATGGTAATACATTTAATACCTTAAGGAACAGTGAGACTTGTTGGTTTTTTTTCTAGTGCGTTTTTATGAGGGAGTAGTAGAACTGTCTCTTACAGCTGCTGAGAAGAAAGATCCTCAAGGTCTTGGCCTTCATTTCTATAAAAATGGTGAACCAGAAGAGGATGTTGTTGGACTCCAAGCTTTTCAAGAGAGGCAAGTTTTCAGGATACCTTATTGTTATATAGGATTGCTTTATTTAAGTGGCTGGAAAAGTAACTCATTTGAGGAAGGTATGCAGAGTAATGGCAAGCAAGCATTTTATAATGGGGACACAATATAAATGTTTTTGTCCAGCATACTTTTCCTTGATTATCATTAGTATGGCACCAGCTTAATCTATAATGAAGGATAGACTGATACATGCCAAAAACGTTGTGAAATGAACATTACAGAAATACTTATTACAAAGATGATTAAAAAACAAAATTGTGGTGACTAGCTGATAGTAATCTGTGAACTTTTAAAATTTCAGTAATTGTATTTACAAAGGCATACAATAACAACATTTGAGAAGAGTATTTAACACACAGTGGCAATGAAACTTGTGAGGCTTTTATTTTCTTTTGCTCTATGTATAGATTAAACAGCTACAAGTGTATCACTGACACCCTGCAAGAGTTAGTGAATCAAAGTAAAGCTGCTCCTCAGTCTCCCAGTGTACCCAAAAAGCCAGGTCCTCCAGTGCTGTCATCTGACCCTAACATGCTAAGCAATGAAGAAGCAGGACACCATGTAAGAAGCTCACCAAAATAATAATGACTGTATTCTAGAAAATAGTGTGATTTGGAGGGGTGCAGAATTAGCTAAAAGACTTTTTTTTTTTTTTTTTTTAAATAATTAAATAAAGGTCAAGATTTGTCATGAATTGTCTTTATGTACAGAGTGTTTATAGAAGTAATGACAAGCAAATAACATGAACCTAAGTATTGTTGCATACATATTCAGTGCTCGATGTAATGTAACAGCTTTGGGAATAACAGCTTTGGCCTTTTCTTCCTGTAGTTCGAACAAATGCTAAAGCTGGCTCAGCGTTCAACAGATGAACTCTTCAGTATTGCTCTTTACAACTGGCTGATACAAGCTGACTTAGCGGATAAACTGCTACAGGTGAAGTCATCTGTATACAAGGAAATAATTTGTTGGAGGGTTCCACTGAATTGAATTATTATAATATGACTTACTGCCATGTTATATTATAATATGACTTATTGTCATGTTATATTATAATATAATATTCACATTATAATTCAGTTAATTATAATAATGCTGATGCTTTGAAAAAGATGCTAGAGCAAGAATCTAAATGTTATCTTTGACTTCTGCAGGTTACTGCCCCCTTTTTGGAACCCTACCTTGTACGGATGACCAAGATTGACCAAAACAAAGTCCGTTATATGGATTTACTGTGGAGATACTTTGAAAAGAATAGAAACTTCAGTAATGCAGCCAGAGTTTTGGCTAAGTTGGCTGACCTGCATAGGTATGGATTATGCATGATCTATTGTACATACTGAGGTAATTGGCGGGCGGGAAAAATCAAACCATAATTTTATGTGTATATTTTTTAAGAAAATGACAAGGAAAAGGGCAATGGTCAAGGATGTTTTCTAAAAATTTTAAATTCACTGTCTTCTAGTCCAGGGCATTATTGGACAAAAAATAGATCTTTATGTATTATATGCTAGTTTTCAGCATATTTCATGTTGTAAGCACTACATGTTAAGTGGTCGTTTCTTGCACAGGATTTCATAATGGGATAATGTAGCTGTGAAGCAGTGGGTTGATAAGTACACTAGAACTGAGCCTGCAACCAAGATGAGATTGTGTTCTGATAATGTTCTGCATGATTTAGTCACGTACTTATTCCCAGAGTCTAGTTAGAGTATAACCAATCCTTAAATAATTATATGAAGTACCCATTTTATTCTGAATATTTGTTTTGCAGCACAGAAATTTCACTTCAGCAGCGTCTTGAATACATTGCACGTGCTATTTTGAGTGCCAAAAGTTGCACTGCCGTATCTTCTGTAGGTGCTGATGGGGAATTCCTGCATGAACTAGAAGAGAAAATGGAAGTAAGAAAAAATATTACTCACAAGCTACACTGTGAATGCATTCTTTCAATTCATCTTATTGTCACATGACATATTCATTTCCAGTTCTGTATAAATAGCATTCTGTGCTTTCTCCCTGACATGGTGAAGCTAGGCAGTTGATAGGAAACCCTGAGGTGTAAGCCAGTAGTGTTTCTTCACTTCAAATTTTTAAGGACTGGTTAAATTAATCCAGTCTTGCATTTATTTTTTTTTTCTTTTTATAAAAGGTTGCAAGGATCCAGCTCCAAATACAAGAAACTTTACAACAGCAGTATTCGCATCATTCTTCCGTGCAAGACGCAATCTCCCAGCTTGATGCTGAGCTGATGGATATAACCAAGGTGATTAAATTTTCCCTGTGTCAAAAGTCAATTTATCCCATTTCAGGGGTGGGTGGTGTAATGTTTTGCAAATAATGATCTTATGCTCACTAGGAAAAGTAATAGACAGTTTGACATCCTGGTTTCTGATACTGTTATCCTAAACTGTCTTTTCTGTATTTATTCAGTCTTTAGTACTTTACTTTCTCCCTTGTATTTATCTCTTCATTATGTCTCTTAGATTTCATTATTTATTGGGAAATTTGTTAGAAATTAACTGTATTAGTTATAACTTTAAATAAAAATGGGGAATGTGTTTAAGAAGTCCATCATAATGTATTAAAAGAACCTCTGATTCAGACAGTTAAGTTAAACCTTTTTTAGTGTGATGTCTACCATACAAAATGAAAAGCTGATTTTTAAATTTTCCTTTTTATTCTACTTGAAATGTAAAGCCTGGTCATTTTTCTTTCAGCTGTATGGAGAATTTGCTGACCCTTTTAAGCTCTCAGAGTGTAAGCTTGCAATTATACATTGTGCAGGTCATTCTCACCCTATCTTGGTTCAAACTCTGTGGCAAGAAATCATTGAGAAAGGTAGGTCTTAATGACCTAGGAATGGTACACTCTAGAACCATAGGAAAATTTTGGCTACTGATATGCTGTCCAAATGAGATACATCTTTTCTGGACTGTTCTGTAATACATTTGGTAAGAATAATTCATTGATGTTACTACCTTCAGCTTGTGTGCAAAAATAATTTTTTTTGGTTCCTTTAGATATGTATGAAAAACACATTCCAGATATTATAAGAGGGTGATTAATCCCTCCTTGTTTTTAGGTGCATTCATATATGTATTTCAGAATACCTGTGAAATTTTATCTAGAGTTTTTATGATTATGAAATTAAACTAAAAATGTTAGATTTATTGTGACAAAAATTAAAGAATCTTCAGGGAGTTCAACATTTTTATAATGCTGACAGAAGTTGAAGTGTAATGGAAGTTTGTCCATGTATAGAGAAGTAGAATAGTGGGCACAGTTCTGCAAACTTAGCCACACAGCTATAATCTGCCTCGCCATTAACTATGACTTTGTAATTCACTCTCCCTATTTTTTCTTCTTGGATATTGTTCTTGAGATTGCTATTGTGGAAACACCATTGACAGTGGTTTGAGGGAAAAGCTATGTGGTAGTGGGATTTTTTTCACATTTGCTGTTGTTGGGTTTGAGTTTGGGTTTTTTGTTTTGAGAGTTTGTAAAGATTTGTGTGGAATTTCAAGGAAGCATAAAAATGTGTGAAAATGTATGCTTGAACACCAGAAAGTTATGTTTTCACTTCTGTATGCTCATTTTGCATAGACAATGGTATAAGAATTTGATATGTTAGTAGTAAAATTAAGTACTTCAGTGTAGTCATGTATGAAAATGCAACTTTTATTCTGAAGTTTTCTCAATGATTTCACTTTCAGAGTTGAGTGACAGTGTGTCTCTGAGTCCTGCTGACCGAATGCAAGCAGTTAGTCTGAAAATGGTATTGCTTGGAAAGATATATGCTGGCACACCTCGCTACTTTCCTTTAGGCAAGTTGTTTAGCCTGCATAGTAAATAAAAATAGGCCCTACATTAAAGAATCCTAGCTTTCCTTATAGCCTCCTTAAAAAAAGCTTTAAGAAATACCTCTTAAAAAAAAATGAAAGAATATTGATAATTTTGTGATACATAACTACTGTGGAAATTTGTTGCTTCAGCTACAGAAAAAAAAATTTACAGATATTTCATCTGTCAGTAGTGATGGAGTTGAACTCGAGGGTGGCTGGATGGTAGTTTTCAGTTTTGCCCAGGAAACTAGGAAGAACAGTTGTGATACTTTTCTCATTATTATAGTGATTTTGATAATGGACTGTGAAGAGGGAGGTTAGATAACAATTAGAAATATAATTCCTATTGGCATCTGATTTTGTAAACAGAGTATAATTGTATGTTTATAAAACCATAACTGTTTTTACAAGTGCAGTTTTTCCTATAATTGATCTAGGGATTTAAAGAGCATTTATTGGTTTTCACTTGAATGGGAAGTAAATGAAGCTTAGAAGGCAACAGCAGTTATTCAGTTGTTTTTGGATGTCTGTTCAAATCCCATTTTAGAAAGTAGTAAAGTTTGTTCATATCAAAGTACAAGAGTAAAAATGGTACTTATACATATAAGAAGATTTTAGGCAATCACAATTTATCTGCCTCTTGTAGTACCTGCTGCTGTCTGTAGGAGCAGATTCTAAAAACAGTTCAGGAGACTTCTGGATCCCCTTTGGAGTTTCTTTCTGCCTTTGAGATATTCACGTTTTATCAACTTGGTGTTATATAAAAAGCTGGAAAATACACTGTTCAACACTGCATTTTTTCACAGTGCTGAAGTACTGTAGAAGTGCTGAGCAATAGATCGTTGATTGTTAATTGCTACTGATAAAAGATGCAGTAATGTTCTTGCTGGCTCTTCTAACAAATTAAATGATAGTGTGTTCTTTTGTGCTGAAACGAGTTAATGAACTTAACAGCATACTTCTGTGGCAGAACTGCAAGGAAGTGTTTAGTATGAGTAATCCTTGGCCTGTGTTGCTGAGAGTTTAATGCTCTCCTTGGGAGGCAGTTACCTATCATGTATCCTTCCCTCAGTGCAGATTAGGGGAAATTGTCACAGGAGATAAAAATTGTGTGGAAGACAGAAATTAAACTTTGAGTAAATCACTTTCATATGTGTTTCTTTGCTAGACTTTAATTAACAAGTTGAAATTTAAACATCCCATTATTTTGTCCTCCAGATTTTTTAGTGAAGTTTCTAGAGCAACAGGTCTGCACTTTGAACTGGGATGTAGGTTTTGTAACATACACCATGCAAGAAATTGGAGTGCCATTGCCAAGGCTGCTTGAAGTCTATGACCAGTTGTTTAAAGCACGGGTAAGGAAAATAGCCCCAACATAAAAATGCTGTTTTCATCTATTATCAATATCTGTCTTTAGCAGAAAACATAGAATAATGTAAGGTGCGATATGTCAAAGTATCAAATTCATATCTTTTGATCTCTTTTTACCCAAAGGCTCTTAATGCTGGGGGTTCTTCCCCTGCTCCCTGTTGATTTTATTCGGTTCAGTCCTATTTAAGGAAGTATGAGGAAATTTGTTACTCCTTTAACTTCACAAAAAGAAGATCTAGGATTAAATAGGATTAGAATTGTCATGCTGTAGAAGAAGAAAGACCCTGTCTTGAATATATTAACTGTATTTGTTTCTTATAAATGATTAAAATTTGCTATATTACTGCATCCTGTCTAATCAATTGATACAAAAGGCAAAAAGAATAAAAAGTGATATTCTTAATTTTTGGTTTTTAGAGTAGGTTTAAACCAAGTTAAAAGAAGGGGAATTGGCTTGCTTCTTTTTACCCATATTCCTTATAGTGTAAGAAATTCAGAATTTCCTAAAATCTATTACTTTGCAGACTGTTCAGTAAGGGAAAACTCAAATACATGTATGTTTTAGTACTCAAAAATCAAAATAGTACTTATAAACTTAATAGTCTTAGTAGACTCATCAAGATTTTCATATATAAATGAATTCCCACTTCTGTTACATTTTTGTTACAATGGATAAATACTTATTACAGCTGGCATTTTCTGTGTGCAGACAAACACCTTTTTTTTTCCTCTCCTTATCTTCTTAATATCTTGAAATGTTTTTGATTTATTTTAGGATCCATATTGGATTAGAATGAAAAAGCCTTTACACCTTTTAGAATGTATTCAAGTACTATTATCAGGATATGTACAAGATCCAAGCAGAGTACTTCAGAGGTAAGAAACGCACCTATATCCTAATATATATTGAGAGATGTAAAATACTCCAAAGGCACTACCATTTCACCAATTTCCAAAGCTTTTCTTCTTTTATTTTGAGTTAATTTATTTTGTATTTCTTAGCAGTGATTACTGAGACTCACCAATCAAAACCAATTGGTAGAAACTTCCAGGGTCTTCCATATAAACTACTTGAATAGAGACGATTTTCTTCATATCACTAAATATTTGACTTAAGCATTGCAGATGAATTTGAGGAAATCTGGGAAATGGGGAGGAAAATGAGAATCTGGTATTTTGTGAATGAAACAGCAAACTGTTTAATGAAAAAAAGGTAGAAGGACTGAGTCCTTGTGCTCTGTAAAAGAGAAGACTAAAAAGGGAGATAGATATTCCCAAATATATTTTTAAGAGGTTGATGACTAATCACTCTTCAAGACTAGAATTCAGCTTAGTCTGCAACAGGACAGAATTTAAGTGTAATACTAGAAAAAGTTTCTAGGTAAAAGAGTATCTACATACTTGAACAATTTGCCTGTGTATTATAGAATCTCTGCCTTTGGCAGCTTTTGTGAATAGATTGTCCAAATTTCAGTCAGAACTTGCCTTGTCTCAGAAACAGTGAGCAACACCAGGCTAAGTCATGAACTTTATTAATTTCTGATTCTCTTGAAAATATGCATGTAAATATCACCTGTTGACATAAAGAGTTTACATGTACCTTTTCTCACCCTTTTGGTCTCTGTGGTTAAACAGTTTATATACTCTATATTTAAATACTACAATAACTTTAAATAAACAACTAGAACTTCAGAGAATGTTGCCTCATTTTAATATCTGGTTAAATATTAATACCTAAGTTGATTTGATAATCATTTTAGATACGTAAATTTCCATCTAAATAATTTGTATATCTATTTACTCATATCTAAGTATTATGTAAATAGTAAATTACATATTTCACATTGCTATCAACTGTATCATTGTTCTTTACTATCAGACAAATAGTATTGATTCATCTGTTTTTGCCATTATGCCTCAGTCACAAGCATTGGATTGCAGAAACCCTTTTTTATTTATTAGAAAATACTTAACATTAGCTGACAGATGTCTTGCTGACAAGTTATTCCATTAAACCTCAGAGAATGCTTACTTTGTTTCAGATTAATTTTCATATCCATAAACAACGCTTTTATAATTCTATTTTCTTTACAGGCGACAATTCACAAATGCTTGCTTGGATGCACTTAGTTGCTACCTGGTTGAACTTCAGTCTATGAGCCCGACCCTTATGGTGCAGACTACTATTGGGAATTTTAAATCACTGCAGGCTAAATTGGAACGGCTTTATTGATTAACAAACATTGTAACAGAATCACTAGCTCTGAACTATGACATTCAAGTTCAGATGTCTGCACTGAGTATCTGGAATAAATATCCTCAGAAAAAATTCTGACAGCATTTATCTCTGCTGCAGTTATTTGTTTTCATGCTATTTTAAAGTTATCTACAAGTTTCAGAAACTGTCACATTTACATTCTTTTAATACTACCATTTTTAAGAAAACTTTTTCAGTACAGTTGAGATGAAAACCATTGGTTTATCTCTTCCTTGAGGATTAAAAATATTTGAAAAATATTTTTCTTTTTCTTAACATAAGCTAGTGAAATAGGATATAAAATCTACTTGATAGCTGTTTTACAAGTATCAAAACATGAAATGGTAACTGTAGAAAGCGAGATTATAATAGGATTGTTTGTAGATGATCAGGATGAAAATGTGGTCATACCAGGGAGTACTGATGTAATCATAAGTCTCTACATTAGTCTATTGGCAGGTGTTTCAACAACAAAGATAATAATAATTTCATAACTGTCACTTTAAAACCATCCTGCCTCTGTAAATACAATGTTTTGGATAAATCAGCAGATGCTGCCAGTCTAACTTGTAATGCAAGTGAAAGAACAGTAATTAAAAACTCATCAAATTATTTTCTCTATTTCATTTTAATAAATATGTTGTATCTTAAAATAAATGAAGACATGAGTTGTGTCTACTTTGCTTGCATACACGAAAGCACCACTTTGCTTACATTCCTTTGGAGAAACAAAGCCTATGCATCATCCTGTATGCATGCTTCCTAAGATTTTGAAATCTCGTCCTACAGTGTAACTTCTGTGGTCTCTGTTTTACTGATGCACATTGTCTATTTCAACAACTGCCTTGTCCCACTGAATGGACAATGAGGGAGGTGAATCTTTGTGATCCCCTGGAACAAGCTGTCCCTGCATGGCAGGGCCATGGGGGCAGCAGAGTCATGACAGCGACTCTGAGGAACAATAACAAAACAATTGCCTCCCTAATGAAACAAGCAACAAACACTGTCGATAAAGGTGTTGTTATTGTAGGTGACTAAATTTCAAGGAAAAGGAAGAAAGAGTTTGAAAAGAGAAGGGGAATGAGAGAGTGAGGAAGAGACATAAAGAGAAAAGGTTCTCATCCCCGTGGATCCAGCGATGTCTCACTTCATCAGTCCAAGTTTTCAGTTCTTTGGTGGTGGGTACACACTGATCAATATTTTTTGTGTACCTTTATATCCTTGAGCTATTTGGGTGGCATTCCCAACTTTGCATGAGCCCCCTGAGCTGGGAGTAGTGTGGACCTGCCATCCACTTCCCCCATGGCACAATCAGCAGGAGCACTTAACTAAGAAAAAGAGTCTCACCTATGTAGAATTTCTCTCTTCCTTTTATTAAAGCCTATCTGCAAGGAGCCAAATGGGGAATACAAAGACAATTGGAAGCAATCAATACTTCTTCCCTTCCACATAGGTCTTTCCAGATCTTATCACCCCACAAGGTTTGAGGCATACAATAGCCAGGCTCTTACAACAATATAAACATAACATAAACAGGAAATTAGCAGTTCATGCTGGTCCTCATTTTTTCTCAAATAACTGCTTCATTTAAGTAAATAAAGACTTTTTAATGGGGGAAAGCAAGTATCTTTCTGCCTTGTAGAATAGATAGTAGATAGAATCATAGAATGTATTGTATTGGAAGGGAGCTCCAAAGGTCATCTAGTCCAACCCCTCTGCAATAAGCAGGGACATCTCTAACTATGTCAGGCTCCTCGGGGCTTTGTCAAGCCTGGCCTTAAATGTCTCCAGGGGTGGGACCTCCACCACCTTTCTGGGCAGCCCATTCCAGTGATCTGTATTCCAGTGATCACCCTCATATTTAAGAACTTTTTCCTAATGCCTAACCTAAATCTATCTACCCTTTTCTAGCTTAAAGCTATTACCTTCATTACTTGAGGTCTCAGCAGGGCAGAGAAGAGGGGCAGTATCAACACTCAATCTGCTGGCCACACTTCTTTTGATTCAGCCCAAGATTCAATTGGTCTTCTGGGCTCTCACTGCTATCTCGGGTCCAGCTTTTCATTTACTACTACCACCAAATCTTTTTCCAATGGACTGCTCTTTAGCATGTCATTTCCCATCCTATATTGCTAATGCTGGTAAGCAGGTGCACTTGGCCCTGTTGAACCTCATGTGGTTCACCTGAGCCCACTTCTCCAGTTTGTCCAGGTCCCTCTGGATGGCATCCCATCCCTCTGGTGTACCAACTGCACCACCCAGCTTAGTATCATCAGCAAAGGTGCTGAAGGTGCACCCAGTGCCACTGTTTATTTTGTTAATGAAGATGTTAAACAACACTGGTCCCAGTATGGACCCTTGAGGGACACCACTGGTTACATTTTCCCAGCTAGACATCGAGCCATTGGCCACTATTCTCTGGGTGTGACTGTCCAGCCTGTTTCTTACCCACTGAACAGTTCACCCATGGAAGGAAGCCTTATCTCTCCAACTTAGAGAGGAGGATGTTTGTGAGGGACAGTGTCAAAGGCCTTGGCAAAGTCAAGATAGATGAGATCCCCAGCTCTTCCCTTCTCCACTGATGCAGTTACTTCATTATAGAAAGCCACCAGATGGCTCACGAAGGATTTGTCCCTGGTAAAGTTGTGCTGACTCCTATGAAGCACCTCCCTGTCCTCCATCTGCCTTAGCATACCTTCTAGGAGGATCTGTACCATGACCTTTCCAAGCACAGAGGTGAGGCTGACAAGCACCCACGAGTGCTGAGGGAGATGGCAGAGGTTATTGCTAGACCACTCTCCATCGTTTTTGAAAGGTCCTGGAGAAAAAGAGAGGTGCCTGAGGACTGGAGAAAGGCCAATGTTGTCCCAATCTTTAAAAAGGGCAAAAAAGAGGACCCAGGTA
>JANHGL010023196.1:7664-53929 GCA_024611195.1 Ceyx melanurus | reverse complement strand
ATTTTCTTATTTTTTAATAAAAGATTATTTCTCCAGTCCCAGCGATGCCCCAGTGAGCACCGGAGTGGTGGATCCAGGGAGGGTTTGGATGTGTGTCTGTGTTTCAGGTGTGGCAGCAGTTGCTTGCCCTCCAGGGATTTGCAGGCAGGGTGTGGGCTCTGCTGCTCTGCTGTGCTCAGGTGCTCTTTTCTTAGTGACATTTGTGCCTCAATCAGGGAATGCCTCTCCCAGTCCAGTCACTGCTTGTGCTCCAGGAGCTGCTTTTGAGGGAGAACACTGCAGAGGCAAATCCCCTATTTGCTCCCCCTCCCCACCCCATTCCTACTTCATCTGTTTGCTCTTCAAAATCTGATTTGTGATGTGGGCTGTGCTCTGTGTCCTCAGATGCCCTTCCCAAACCAAACCTTGGCTGGCAGGACTAGTTTTGTTACCAAAGCCCAGCCCTCATGGGGTGCATTTTGAATCCATTTGCTCTGGAGTCGAAGCACCCATGAAAACTCAGAGGGGCTGGGATGTTGCCACAAGTGTGGTGTGGTCATCAGGAGTGTTTGCCCAGGGAGGTGTTCATGGAATTGTGAGGATTTGGGTGGTGGAAGAAGTGCTTGTTCTGCCCCTGAGCATGTGATGCAGTTCTCTGAATTCCTTCATTTCAGTAAAATCAAAGCCTGGCCTTTCTGCAGAGTTGTTTGGAGGTCTGTGAATGGAAAAACTCAAAGCAGTTTGCAACTGGAATCTCAAATTTGCCTCAGATTTCTTGATTGCAGCCAGGCTTTTTGGCAGCAAGATACACTTCACCTCAATTCTGCCAACACTTCAGGCTTGTGAATGGCACAAGATTGTGATAGCAAAGCAGATCTTGATTTCTGGCCCTTCTCTGGTAGCACTGGTGGAGGGCACTGTGATTTGTGCCCTTGCAGGATACAGATAACAAAGCTAATCTGGTTTGTGGCTGCCTGGATGATGTCCTGAGTCTCTGGAGTAGGTGAGACTGCTTTAAAGTCCTTCAAAACCCAGATTTTAGTGTGTGGGGGGGATTATGTGGCACATGCTTTGCCCTGAAGCCATCCCAATGTGCCTGTTCAGAAGTGGCAGCTGAAATATGGTGTCATCACCAGCTTGTTCAGTGTGTTTTATTGCTCTCGTGCCTGGCTTGGAGAGAGTGAGTGTCACATTCATAACAAGGAGAAAGTTCTTTGTCAGCATTAGTAATTGACCCTCTTCCAGTCAGTTGTTAATTAGTAAATACTCGCCCAGCTTTTCCTTCACTGAGCATTTGAAAACCAGTGATTAACCACGTAATTAATTGGCTACACAGAACCCTTGAAGACCAACCTTTAGCACAGGCTACGATGCCTGTAGCTTAATGTTCTTTAACACCCAGTGTTTAAGAACAATGTGAGCAGTAGAGTCTAGTCAAATCTTGACAGTCTCCATGGTATTTTTTTTGCTATCTTCTATATTTGGAAAGTGAACACAGCAAGCACCATGTTAAGTGAAGTGCCTTATTTGTGACATTCTTTAACCCAAGGTAAAGAATACCAAGCCCCTTTGTGTCAGGATTTTAATTTGCTTTCCTCTGTGAACAAAAGATGCCACACTTGCCTCGTGCAGATACGACCCACCTCTCTGAAATGCCAGCAGTGCTTGTTTTTCTTGCTGCTTTGGTGTGTTTTTATTGAGGTGAGAGGGAACTGATCTGGATTCTGTGCAGACTAAGAATGTTCTTCCATGGAGGTCATGGGAAATGAACCCAAATCAAGAAGCATCCAGGTGTCAACGTGTTGGGCAAACCCATGGTCTTCTAACACAGTCAGTCTTCCGGAGCAGAAGATGTTAACCTGCTGGTGGGTCTGCTGCTGCTTTCCTCACCTGCCCATCCCAACCTGTCTGCCTGGGGGTCCTCCCTGAGCTTGCATTTCACTTCTGCTGCAGCCTCTGGGGGTCCTCAGGAGATTGCACTGGGGGAACCCCTGCAGATGTGGTGGAGAGAAGATGGTTTGGTGGGATTGCAGGGGCTGCCGCAGCCCTGACCCCTTTTCCCTCCTCATGCAAGGAAGAAATCCTCAGCAGGCTTCCTTGAGGTACCTGTGGGTGACAGACATAACCTGTCTCCCCTCATCTGACTTGATGAAAACATTTCTACAGCTATTTTGGATATTAATCATGAATGAAAACAGGGGACTGTCCTACTTATCACTCCCCATCTCGGAAGGCATTTGTTGCAAATGGCTCAGTGATCAAAGCAGCACAACCCTGAATGCAAATAGCAGCAGAGGGAGGGCTTGGGAGTGAAAAGCAAGCAATTATTGCACAAGGTCAAGAGTGGTTTGTATGATCAACAAGGAGGAGAAAACGTCTGCAGTCAAACTGTGATTCTTGTAAACACGGGGGCTTTAGCATTTCAACGTCTTGTATTTTTTTAAGTGAGAACCAGCTGGGTGAAGGGAGGTTTTTTTTCACCCATGGGATTGCCTGGAGATGCCTCAGACCTGGTGTTTGCAGTAGGTGCCCACTGGTGTGCCCTTCCCTGCACTATTCCTTCAAAGCCACCTCTGAACTGAAGTGCTGCCCCACAGGGTTCATCTGGGAGCAGAGTGGGCACAGGGAGGTGAGATCTTGCTCTTGGGATTTCTTGCCTGTTCCCCCATCCCCTGCTATTTTCATGTAGCAGAGGACAAGTGTCAAGGAGGTGCATTGAAAGTTCTTTGAGGGTGGTTGCAGTGGGATGGGTTCTCAGAGAGGTGCTGGAGGCTCCATCCCTGGAGACACCCCAGGCCAGGCTTGAGGAGGCTCTGAGCAACCTGAGCAAGTCAGAGATGTCCCTGCTGAGTGCAGGGCTTGGACTGGATGCCCTTTGGAGCTCCCAACCCAGTAAATCCCACGATTCTGGGAGATCTCTGTTCAGAACCACTCCCCTCCTCCAGAACTGAATGATGCCATTCAATTCAGTCATAATTCAGTCATCTCCGTGGCTGCTGGGGATTTTTGGAGGCAGGTTTGCTCTTGAGTGAGATTCCCATAAAATGCCTTGTCAGCCCCAATGTGTTTCATATGCACGGGGTGGCTCGTTGATCAGCTCTGCAGGAGGGTGAGTGCTGCTGGCCCTAAATGACAGTGACAAGGGTGGGTGGTTCAGCTGAGACACAAATCAGAGCCAAACATCTCCCTGAAAAACGACTTGTGGAGTGAGTGGTGGTTGGGTGCAGGGCTGCACCAGCTCTGGAAGCATCACCCCCAGCTATTCTGCATGAACAGGGTGCAAACTCTTCACCTAATCACCCAGTGTGCATAAAAACTGGAGGTTGACTTATAGATTCAGACACCTAAATGCTGTTTCAGCTGCATAGCCATTTGCATTTTTTAATGCATAATTGGAGTGCAGGGAAGTATGGGGTTTTTTATGCTCTCAATCTGGAAAGAAGAGAAATAAGTGAATAGTTTTTCTGTCCAGTGTACAGAGCTGCTGTGGTAGTTCTTCCTTCTTTCATTTTTGATTTGTGTTTTCCTTGGGTTTAATTTTCATTGCCTTTGATTTGGAAGAAGTAAAATAATCTTCAAACGTGCTGCTTACCCTCAGCAAAAGACCATGCTGTCATGAAGCTTTGGTGGGGAGCAGCTCCTAAATTGAGCTGGGTTCTGTGGGAACAACAGTTAGGCATTGATCACATTTAATTTGAATAATAAATGTAAAATACAAAAAGTTCTTCTGGCTGTTTGAAATCTATGCTCTATTTTTTTTTTCATTTATTTTTTTTTTTTCATTCTGAAATGAAATTCGGAGCAGAGTAAAAACCTGAGAAATCATCTCTGCTTTCTCAGTTCCTTGAAAACATGGCTTGGGGGACAACCACATTTTTCAATAGTGTCAGCCCTGGAAGTATAATTAGCAAATAGATATTTGCCTGTAACTCTGCCTCTGGGTTTCTGAGAGCTCAGATGTTGCTTGGGTACCAGTTCTAAGGGAGCAGGGCTGGGGAGTGCTTCACTTCTCTTTAACACTTGCATATGTTCAGCAGCTCTGCAAGGAATTGCTGCTGAGTGAGAGATGGGGGGAAAAAAGGAAAATTAAACACTTTGTGACAGTTCAGTCTTCATTCACCTGGCTTGCAAGATTATCTAAATACAGACTGTGAGTCGAGGAGCAGAGGCAGAGCTGGAGCACTTGTGTTGTTGTACCTTGGGCTGGAATTGTGTCTCAGTTTGGAGCTGAGGGTTTGGGTTTAATTCTGTTTTCCTGGAGAATTCTCCCTGCATCTAGCTCAGGCTCTACAGCCACGTGGCTGATGTGTGACCTACACCATCAAAATTCTGTGGCAATAAATTCAGATTGAAATCCTGAGCTGGGGGAGCTCTGGAGTGCTACCAGATTTGCATTTCTCAGTCTGCCACCTGTAGTCTGGCTGTCTTCTTTTTTTCCTGAAGATCTCCACCAAAGTTTCCTGATTCTGAGGACACCAAGTGACTGTTGGTGCTGGTTCCAGCTCACCAAGCCAGCAAGGAAATAAAATAGATTTCCCTTGGCTTTATTGCCATTTCATGCAATCATAGAATGGCAGGGGTTGGAAGGGACCTAGAAAATAATCTTATCCAACCCCCTGCCAGGGCAGGGGCACCTAAACCAAGTCATCCAGGAGATCCAGGTGGGGCTGGAATGTCTCCAGAGCAGGAGACTCCACAACCTCCCTGGGCAGCCCCTGCCAGGCTCTGCCACCCTCACTGCACTGAGTGTAGAGCAGGGTGGAACTGGGTGAAAATGACTCCTGGGCATAGTTGCCTTCAATGGAGCTGCTGGTGAAGGTGGAGTTTGAATAATAAACTGACTTTTCTTTTATTCCTGGGTAGGGTTTTCATTCATTTCAGCAGGAGCAAGCTGCAGAGCTTGGAAACTACTGAATTCTTACCAGTTTGCCCATGCATACTGGGAGGTGTTGCACTTTCCCACTTGGCTGCTAACCTCCCAGTGTTGCTGTAGCTGCCCTAGATGGGCAGGCAAGGTGTTTCTGTCCAGCTCCATGCCTTCTGCTTGCACCTTTTGGGTTTTAGAGCTAGGAAAGGCTGCAGCATTAATCTTAATTAAAGGGAGATGATGATTTATTTGGCAGGGCTGACTGGTACACTCGTGTGCCTCTCCCAGTGGGTTTTGGTCTAAACTGTGGGATCAGAGAGAGCTGCTGGAAGAAAACTGCAGGAAAATGAGTAATGTATTGATTTGATATCTGGGGAGGAATTGGGCAAAGTAGCAGTGGATAGATGCAATGTGACATGCTGCTCCCTCCAAGTGCCTGCTATTCCAGCAGCACACTGACTTTTCTCTTCGTGGCAGCACTGACAGGGCAGTAGTTAAAGCTGTCACTGTTACCAGAATCCAATTTTTCAAGAGGTTTATAGCTTTGCCATTAGGAGGAGAGGAGGGAAAAAGCAAAAAAAACCTCCAAACTCAAACCAACAGGTCACTGAAATTGGGTGAGCAGCCTTTCCATCTGGAAAAGGTAGAAAATACAGATACTTCTGAGCTGTCAGTGAAGCAGCTTTCACTCTAGATGCTTTATTTTGTAGGTGCTTTAAGCAAAGTTTATGATGCCATTTGGTGTCACGTTGAAAGTGGCTTTTGTGGCTTTTTTCAGTCCAATTATTTCTCTTTGGCAGTGAGTTCACAGACCAGAATATCCTTAATTGAGTCCAGTTTCCTAAAGCAAAGCAGCAAGCTGTAGTTTCCCTTCTCCTCTCTATGTTCAGCCTTGGTTTCAGCCAGGTTTACTTTCAGTCTTCTGTAGCTGAAAGCAGAAATAAAGCTTTGAGATTGAAGCTCAGCTTCATCCCTCTGCCTCCTGTGTCCCAAAACTCCTAATCCTCACCTGTAAAAACTTGTGGAGCATGTTCCAGGATTTCTTTCTGTGACCAGGGTGTTTGCAAAGAGCTGAGCTGCTGATGGAGTGAAGAGCCTGGGGCTGTGTGTTCTGCCTTTGACACTGAAATAGGTGGGATGCAGGAGCAGCCTCTTTACTCCTTCACATCCACCCTTGGACACGTTTTTCCAGCCCAGTTGGAGTGAGACATAATCAAAATTAGTTCAGTAATTAAGAACCTCTTGTGTGTTTAAGGCAAATGAGCTCAAGCTTTTAGCCAAGCAATTAAGTGTTAAGGTTTTACTGTAAGGTGAATGTAAACTAGATAATTTCTCCAGCTAAGCTTCCCATAATCATTCCCCCAGTATGAATTTAGCAGAGTGCAGGAGGGAGTCAGTGTAGCCTGATGGATAAGATGATGATGATTATTGAAGTACAAATGAGCAGTAGAGGCCCCAGATGAGGTTATGCCCAATATTTTGATAGGAGTTTTACTTTGTGCTAGGATAAGACAGACTTCTCTGGAGTGGGCACGATTTAAACAGACCAAAAGATGCAAAAACAACCCCCAGAAAAATGCATTTCTTTGCACAGGTGGAGAAATGAGATGCAGGGAGATGAAATGCTGTGGGTACTGTGTGGCCAGTGGGAAATGGAAGCCCTGCTCCACTTGGGGAGGGCGGGTGGGAGGGGGTTGTGATTCCTGCCACAAAGTGGATGCTGAATTACTTGCAAATTCTGTTTTTTCTTCCTTCATCTGGTCTGTGTCAGTATGGGTTAGTTATTTTAACTCCATGGCTTGCTCTGTCTTCTGTGGGATATCAAAATACTCCAAGATTTTGCAGCATATTCTGAGATCTTGGGACAAAAGTGCTCTCCAAGGTGTCATTTGCTGCTTCTCTTGTTAAAATATATTAGATTTACATAAGAATTATCTGATTGGGGAACAAACTTTTAAAGGGAGCTGCTTCTTAAACACAACATTAAGAAATATATTTTAGTTCTCTCATCTTTCCACTTCAGGGTGCTGTCTGGGAGTGGGATCAGTCCAGTTCAATAATGTGTATTATTTTTGTCCCTTTTTGGTTTTTTTTTCTGATCAAATGGATAAAACAGTTTATTTAGGCAGCATATCTCAGCTCAGGGCAGTTTCAGAAGCAGTTTGTGTTTTGTTTCTCAGCTCTAACTCAGTTTTGTGTTTCCACAGGCATTCCTGGCAGTATTTGTGTGCTCCTTGAAGGTGTCTCCACTCATAGAAAAAATAAGTGACCACAAGGATTTTAAGAAGCTTCTCAGGACCAGGAATAACATTCTAGTGCTGTATTCCAAATCTGGTGAGTGTCCCACTCCTCCTCCTTTCCTTTTTCTTTGTGCTTGTGTGTGAGCATCATGTCTGGGTACCTGTCTGCATGCTCCTGCTCTCTGTTCAGTCTTTCCTGCTGTATTTTTTGCTCTAGTGGGGGAATTCTGAGCTCTCAAAATTGGCCAAGTGTTTTTTGTAGTAACAGGTTCAAAGTGAAAGTCATAAAAGAGTTTCTAAAGCGTTTTGATTTTTGCAAGGAACACTTTAGATAAGAAAGACATCTGTGTTATTCAACTTTTTAAAGGGAGGATTTTCTTTTTTACACTTAATATTTTAAGTGCTGGTTGCTTTCATTTTTAGGAGCACAACCAGAACACTCCAGCTCTGACACTCATCAAATAAACCTTGCCCTGTGGGCATTGTTCAAAAGCCGTGTTGTGGAGATTTCTTTTTTTTGCTGTTTTTGTTATTTAATTGGTTGGTTTTAGCAGTTAAAGCATTGCCTGCAGAGCTGACTGTGGGATTAATGTTCCTTCCTAGAACAGTGATCCTTGCACAATTAGAAATCTCTTGCCTAACTGTCAGCAAGAGGGGAAAGAAGAGATAGGAATTTGGAGGTGCAATTCTTAATTCTGGATTATACATCCCCCCAGCTGCACTGAGATGACAGCCAGCATCTGATTGCACTGCTGGAACAAAAGCTTTGCTTCTCAGCTGAGCAAAACTAGATGAGGATTTCTGTTTGATACAGAAATTCCATTGATTTCAGATGTCCTCATTTCCAGGATGTGTTTAATTCACCCTCCTGCCTGCCTGCCCTACCAGGGCTCAGCTAGTGAGCCTGCTGGGACAAGTCTATTCTATCTGGACTGCATCTTTTTTTTTTTTTTTAAAGAGTTTTAATGAAAAAATGTGAAGAAATTCCCCCTTGTGTCCCCGTGCTGGAGAGAGGTGGCAGTTGCATGTTAATCAGTATTGGTGGTAGGAGGGTTTCTTGAGCCCTAATATGTGTAGGCTGGCATCTCTGATGGCATCAGGCCCAAGCAAAGGCTGTCAGATACAAAAAAAACCCCCTATTTCTGGCTCAGGAGATTGTTGAGATGGAAATTGTGGAGGTTTAGAGATTGTTTGAGGGGGCTGTAACTACCACAGGCTTTATTTGTCTACTCTGACCTATGTGGGCCTTCACCTTCTCAAAGGGTGAAGACATGAAAAGCTATAGCAGGTCTAGAGAAGCATTTATTCTGACTCAATTTAACCATTCTTATTCTCTGTGAGTTAAAGCAATTTAAATAGATCTGAAAGATGCCCTGGGTTTCTATTTTAATCAAGGCTGAAAAGTTTCTTTTAGATTTCTGGGGAGAACTGATAGTTACTTGAACCTCTCTGGTTTTCTCTCCCAGGCTCTTGTCCCATTTTTCTGATGTTTTTCAATCCCTCCCACACTGATGTCTTCAAATCAGACCAAAGATTCTCCCAGTGCTGCAGAACAAAGGATTGCACCATTGTGTTTCCCTGTGTGGAGTAATAATGCTGTTGTTGATTTATTTGTATTATTATTTCATTTTGTTTTCCAGCTGCTGCTGCAGAAAGTTCACTCAGGTTACTGTCCAGCGTGGCCCAGGAGGTGAAGGGAAGAGGTACTATAGGCTGGATAGACTGTGGGTATGTGTCATGCTGGTTTTCTCTCTTCTTTTCCCCTCTCCTCCTTTGAGTTTTATTGCTGCCTTAGTTTATTTCACAGCTCTTTGGAACAATCTCCCCAGGGAAGTAGTGGATCCCCAGCACTGGGGAGCTTTAATGCTCAGCTTGATGGGTGCTTGGCCATCTCATTGAAATGATATATAATTGACCTTAAAAGGTTGGATTAGATGATTCTTGAGGTGCCTGCAGGTGGAAATTCCTCTTTCTGTGCTGTTGATTAGCTGTGTTTGGGAGGATTGCCACGCTGTGAACAAACTGTACCCTGTGCCCAAGTGTAATTCATGTGGCTTCCTTCAAGTTAGACTTTTGAGAGCAACCTCCATCCATCAAGCAGTGCCCCAGAGGCAGTGCTGGTAAATCAAAGTTACTGTGCTGCTGTTGGTGGTGAACCTGCCTTGCTTTGCTCCTGCCACCAGGCAGGTGTCTCTCCTGGGGTGTGCCCAGCTTCTGTCTCCTGTTTGCATTCTGCCTTCTTCAAATGCACACACTCTCTCATCTCTGCCACCTCTGATGGGGACAGTGTGCCAAGTCTGAGAGCAGGGCTGCTCCTCAGAGGTCACTGGAGCCTGTTCCACTTCCCACTTGCTGAAAAGCCAGCAAATAAATTGTATTGACCCTTGAGGAGAAGGTTGGATGGAGATCTGGCACAACTCTGCCATCCAATCTCTTTTGCTAATGAAAGCACCACTAACTAATTGTTGGTTGTCAGTGATGATGGCTAGTAAACAGGATACTGGGCCAGCTTCTTGGCTTTACTTTCTCATCTGCTCTCTTTGTAGAGTGGTCACTGCTTTCTTGTGTCTCCTGGTTCCCTTTTGGTTTAGGCTGCCTCTGTGCTGGGGACTTGCTCTGTGTGCACACAGCCTGTGTATACAACTGCTGGAGTGATGGCCCTTCAAAGTGCTGCTCTAATACCAATAACTAATCAACAGCTCCAGGATTTATCTCAGTTTTGTGTTGGAAAAGAAAAGATTCGGTGTCTGAGTTCACTTTGAAATCCAGGGAAGTGATGGCACTTAGTTGTTCAATGGGTCAGTCTGCTCCTGATGTTTGTAAGTGATGGTGATGGGGAAGGGAGAAGTGTTTGGGTGTTTTTTGTTTTCCTGGAAAAGAAACTTCACTTCATCAAACCCTAATACACTGTCACTTTCCAAATGCTGTCATCTACACCAGACTTTCTTATGGAAGCTGCTTACAAGAAATGTATTTTCAAGTCTCAGCCAGCTAGTGCTTTAATACATCTGCCAGGAATCTGGTGAATCCTCTGAGAGAGGTGGGGAAATACTTGTTCCACCTCCTGTTTGTAATGAAAGGTGAATTATTCCCACAGAGGGAAGCAGCCTGGTGAAGGTCATGCTCCAAAAGGCTGAGAGAGCTGGGAATAGATTTGTATGTTCCCCAGATTTACTTTGATGCCAGTGATGTGACAATCAGATTGCCACTTGCCAAGTGCTGGGCAGCAGGGTGCTGTAGCAGGGCAATAGCTGCTAATTCTCTCTTCAGGGTTGAGCAGAGCTTCCTTTCACACTGCTCCTTTGGGAACAACCTGGGAAGAAAAGAGGTGATCTGTCCAACTGTGGCTGCCCATTTGTCAGAGCTCTTTCTTTTGTCCCTCCCTCCTGCAGAGAGATGCTGGAACAGAGACTGTGAATGTGCCTCATGGGGCAAGGTGAGCTCTGGAAGACAATCCCGTGGCACAGGGAGTCTTGATGCATGTGTGCAAAAAACCAACCCCTCAAACAAATAATTTGAGCCAGAAACAAGTGGTGTGGTTGCATTTCTGCTAAGCCTTCTAAGCTCTCTGAAATCAGCAGTGTTAACTTCTACTAAATATGCTTTTTTTTTTTTCTTTTCTTCCCCTGAAGGAATTTTTTCTTTTGCTTATTGCTTTGTTTTGCTTTTTTGCATCCAGCTGCTGCCCACAGTGGTGCTGAGAGGCTGCAGTCGTGCTGGCTGTCACTGGCCACAAAGGGCCAGGGGTAGGGGCTGAACAGCTGAGTCCTCTCCCAGAACTGCTCAAGCTCTTTCCCTCCTGCAAGTGTGCTGTGCAGCTTATTTGCAAGTCTTCCTGCTGAAACAAACACCACGCAGATGAGGGGATATTTACAGCACAGGCTCAATTTGTTTTACAAATACTGACAAGAAATGGCTTGTTTGGCAGCAATATTTAGCAGGGAATTTTGGCTTTGCTCTTCACATCCCTCTGCAACGGGCTCCTCTGCCTTCAGATCCAAGTGCTGGCAAGGCTGGCAGACAAGCAGAGCTGTGCTTTGTGCCTCTGCTTCCCTGTGGCCATGACAGCAGTCCTTTAATTCTTTTCTTTTTCCTTTACCAACAGTGCTTTTTTGGTTGGTTTGTTTCTTGTCATTCTTTTTTTCCCCCTGGTTTTGGGAGCAGGAACATGCCAGTGCAGTGCTGGGATCATCACACGGGTCTCTGGGTCTTGGCACTGGTGGTTTGGGTCTGAACTGGGTGCAGCTCCAGAGTGGAGCAGAGGGGGAGAATCCCCTCCAATAATGTGGGGAAATACTTATTTTCTTGCTGACATTAGTGTGGAGTAGAGGAGGTTCCCACTTAGTTTGCCTCTGAGATCCCTTGTCTCCCAAACCCTCCATCTCCAGAGGTGCAGTACAACTGGAGTAGGGTGTCCAGTAAAAGAAGAGTTTTGTCAAAAATAGCAGCTTCTGGCCAGTTTTTGGTGAGTAAATTTACAAGTGATGTCCCTGGGAATGCAGTGAGATGGACTGAATGCTTGAGTGAAAAATGAGCTTTTTGGTGCTTGTGTCCAGTCCCACTTTGTGATGCCCCAAGCTCTGATTATTGAAGAATAATCACTATAAAGTTCTCCTCTAGCCTTCTTGAGCAGGTTTGCTGATGGATCACAGGGTGGCCAGGGATGTTACTTGGGAGTGTAACTAGTTTGGGTGAGGTAGGAAGAAAGTAAAATGGTTTTGTTGAAGAGAAGAAAATGAAAGTTTTCCATCCTGAGTGTGATGAAGTGAAGACTCCAGGGTTTTCCTGCTGCTGAATGCTCTCATTTTTTATTGACTGGAACTCTCACCCAACCATGGACTGGGATTTTCCCACGAGCAGCCATTTCTTTGGCTCTGGGTGAGGATTCTCTGCTCAAACTCACACTCTTTCCTCTCCTGGAGGTCCCAAACATAAACAAAGCTGCGTGCTTTCCATCTGCTGTCAGAGAGCCTGTGCTTGGCTCCAGCACATCAGACTGCCAGGAAGGGGAAATGCCATCTGCTTCCCATGCCTGACTCATGCTGGGGTTGGTTTCAATCCCATTTTTTTGCTGCTTTTCTGTGTCTTTTTGTGGGTTTTTTTGTGTGTGTTCCCCTCACGTCATTGGTGTAGTGCCCATCCCCAGTAATTATTGCTGCAGTGCACAGAATTTGGCCAGAATTTGGTGAAGCTGATGCCTTCCAGGGCTCTGATCTCAACCTCTGCCAGTGCAGGAGACAGTCAAACCCCATGAGCAGTTGTCCTTTCTGGGGGTGCCCCCAGTTGCCATGTTTATCTGGATTTTTAGATGAAATTTTCCTTCCATAATATTTCCTTTGCTCATGCTTGGAGACAGAAGGGCTTTACCCATACACACAGTCATAAATGAATTTGTTTAATGCTTTGGAATAGCAGGGAGGAATTTCAGGAGTCAGGCTGCTGCTGCAGATGGCATTATGTATCATTTTGCTCTTTAGTTTTTACCTTCACTCCTCTAAAGCCCATCAAAAGCAGGATTTATTTAAGAGAATGTCTGCTCCTCTTTCTTTCTTCCTCCTGGTAGTTGAATTAGAAAGCTGATGAATAGCTTTCCAGTTGCAAATAATATCTAATATCTATGAATCTATGAAAATCAAAAATGACCAGTTCTAATGGAAAGAAAAAAAAGGTATAATAGTAATAATAAAAAAGAAGAATTATAATAGGAATAATAGAATGTTTAGGGCTGGAAGGGACCTCCAAAGGGCATCTAGTGCAGCCCCCTGCAGGGAGCAGGGACACCCTCAACTGGACCAGGCTGCTCAGAACTTTTGTCCAACCTCACCTGGAATAGCTCCAGGGATGGAAAACCAAAATTCCTTTAAGCTCCTGGTTTCTAACATAAAGCCATTTGTTTTGGTGCATTAATTCAGACAAGCAGAGCATCTCCTCTAGCATCCTCTCCAGGATCTGGATGAGGCTGAAGTGGCAAGCTGCTGTGTGGCAGTGGGAGTGCTCAGTGAAGCCTTTGCTAGCTCCTGTGAGTCTGTTCACCACGTTCCTCTGCATGTCTGTGGGCTGTCAAGAGCCTCTTAGTGATTTATATTTCCATGGAAATTACTATTTATTACAACTTCTTGACTTTCCTACATTTTTTTTCCCCCTTAATTGTTTTTAGTTGATGGTACCTGTCACCTGATCTGGGGTTTCTTTCTGCTCTTTGACTTGCTCCTGCTCACAGTCAGAATTAATCTCCTGGGTTTTATGGTTTTTTTTTTTTGGAAAAAGCTTCTTTTTAATCTAATTCCTATAGATTCCTGGCCTCTCTAATTGACTAATGGGCACAGGGAGTCATTTGTATTGGGTGAGGAGTGGTGCTGGGTCCCTGCAGCACATGGATTATTCTGTTTGCATTCCCAGCACGTTGCAGGGAAGTGTTTGGAGCAGAAAGCTGTGATTGCCTCGTGGGTCACAGGGAGAATTTTTGCTGCATTCCAGGGGGAGAAATCAGGTCCAAAACTCAGATAAGACTGTTTTGGCAGTTTCCTAATCCTAATCTTTAATTCTTTCCAGCAACACATTTCTGGTTTTTGATTTCCATGCTCCCCCATCCCTTAAAAGATTCAAGCTTTTCATCTGCCACCTTGAGCACTCATTTGTTCTGTGCTATTTAAACTTGTTGCTATTCTTACTTCCTTAGTAAAATAATTTCCACCAGGAACTTAGAATGGTGGCAAAATGTTGCTTTTTTAAAAATTATTTTATTTTTCCAAGACAAATCTCTGTTTCAAGCTTCCCATGCTGCTTATTTCTGCGTTCACCTCTCCAGTGCCCTGTTCCTATTTTGGTGTCTGCAGGTCCTTAAACCCCACTCATAGCATCCAAGTGCAGGGAGAGCTGCTTCTGGCCTTTCTGTGGAGTAGAATTAAACCATTCCCATCCAGTGGCTGCTTAGAACAAGTGCTCTTCTGAACTAGGCTGATGGGTTGAGAAGTGGTGGTGGTGTGGATTTTTGTTGGTTTGCTTTTGTTTTGTTTTTCTTTCTTGTTTTTTTTTTTTTTACTTCTCTGCTATCAAACCTGTCTCAAGCCAGTGATACAGAAAAGTCTGGGATCCTTAGAGATTGAGGAGCCACATTGCTGTGGTGTGAAGGCATCACATGGGCCTTGGTGGAGGACCTTGGTAAGTGCAAGAAGCACAGTCAAAATCCCAGCTTGGCCCCAGCAATAACCAATAAACTGCATTTTTGTAAGTAGCTCTGTTTGTTCTCTGCCATGTCACCCTGCTGTCACAGCCTGTTCTTCCTCCAGCTGTTGGGACAGGGATGGTGTGTTTCTGATCCAGCAGAGCCTCTGTGGCTGCATCCACTGGTCTACAGGTGCAGCTGTGACACAAGGAGCTGCTGAAGCATCATTTCTGTGGGTCCTTGAGCCCTGTTTCAGACAGAGCTGGGCAGAAGGGAGATGTGTTTACACATTGTGAGCTCTGGTTCCCATGTGGTTGCACCACCTGCCAATAGAGGAGTGAGATGAGTTTTTGTGCATGCAGATTTAGTGACCTGCTCAGTGAAATTGGTGCTGTCAGGGGCTTGAATCAATTACTTGTCCCTGCAAACACCACAGGGATGAATGAAAAAGGCTGTGTCCAGTCTGCATTGCAGTGTTAGCAGATGCCAGCACTGTGGGCATCAAAGTGGGCACACTTCAGGCTCCATTGTCACCCCAAAGGACAAGTTTCTCCCTGTAGAGGAGACAGGGATGTGATTGGAAAGGGGGGCAGTATTCCCACAACGTGGGCTTGGTTGTTATTTAGATTTCTTACTTAGTTTGGTCAGCTTGGATCTTGAATTTTATCTATTTCTTTCTATCCAAGCTGCCATATGCCTTCATTTCTCCAGCAAAGGAGTGTTTTAGAACCCTGATTTGTTTTCAGGGGAAGGTGAGGCATGGAGAACATCCCCATGGGAGTGGAAAGAAGCCATGGCATTGTGCCACTTGAGGTTAGACCACAATACCACATAGCTGCTGGTCAGCTCCTCTGTGGTATTGCAAACAGATTGATGGTTTGGGTGATTTTTTCCATGGAGATAAAGCTGGATGGTTTAGAGATCTTCCTGAGGGCAAAGCAGGGACCTGCAGGGGTTTGAATTGCCCTGCAATAAAACAGCACGAGGCAGCCAAAGATGAGTGCTGGGGACACATCCCAATCCAGTATTTCCTCCTGCCTTGCTGGAGTGGCTTGCTGTGGGTGGCAGAGGGCTCATTTTGGGGGTGTTTTCTGCCTGGTTAAGTTTTGGTTTCTTGTGTTTTGTTTTTTTGGTTTTTTTGGTTTTTCCTTTTACTCTTCCTAACGAACTCTTACACTGCCTCTTCAAGTGGTATAATTAAATTGCAAGAACCAGAGTCCTAATTACCCTCTCCCACGTGAGAGTTGAGGAGCTCATCTTCAGAGAGAGGCTGTTGGCTGAGATCCAAGAGAGACAAATCTTAGAGTAGAGGCTGCATCTGTGTTGATATTTACTCTTATTAAGAATAATGGTCGTTAACAAGCGATATCAGAGCAGGTTGCTCTTTGCAGGTTGTGTTTTTTTTTTTGGTCTGGCTGGAAATGAAAGCAGAATCAGAACAGGTCCATCTCTGCCATTTTTGCACATCTCCTTTGCTGCTTTTTTTTTTCCAGCATCTGAGCTGGTGGGGCTGGCACGTGCAAAATTCTGCACTCATGCATGAAAAAAAGAAAATTACTGACACATATTTAGACACTTCCTATTCTGGGAATTTGCTGCTCTTCTGTCCCTTGCATCAGGGCAGATAGCTTGCAGAAACAGACTCAACTCCCAATGCAGTGGTGCAGAGAATCTCCCCACTAAATGGGAAGAGACACTGGAGCAAACTGCTGCTTTCTCTCCTGTGGCAATGGATGTGCATCTCAGAGCAATCCTGAAAGCAGGGCAGTCTCAGATCCTCTTTCCTGCCAATGAAACTGCTGTTCTTAACTTGCTTTTCAGTAGAAACTCATGCAAATAGAAAAGAAATTGTTAGGAGTTGGAGTGGTAGGAGTTGCTAGGCTTGCTTACACATATGTCTCAGTAGTCATGTTTTCTAGCCTTTTTCCCCTATAAACCTTGCAGAACTTTAGAAGCTGGATCTCTAAGTGACACATAAGGAAAAATAACACTAATTTTCCCCACGTGGTTTGAAGTTGCACCAAACTGGTGGCAGAACTGGCAGCAGAATTGTCTGGGTACCCGTTTGAGGCCTATCTGGGTTCCCCACATAGTGCTGCTGGAGGCCTCAACACTGAGCTTGTTCAACCTAACGTTTGTCTTGGCAAAGCTGAGGTGGATACAAATATATTGAGTATCCTGGAGACATTTGGGAGTGTCTGGAGCATTTCCAAGTGTTTGGTGTGCTGCAGGCTGGCTTTAGTTAGCTGGCTGGTAGTCACCTCCAGCAGGGCCCCAAGGGCTTCGCCAGGCCCGTGTGGGGCAAAATGGGAGGATGGTCTGAGCTTGGTGCTGCCTCCTGAGACTCCCTGATCTTTGGGTCACTGAGATTTAGCCTGTAGGACTGGTGGAGGACTGCAGGTGAGAGAAAACAAGAGGTTTCTGGCCCTTTTGGTGTTGCTGCAGGTTTCCTGTACAGGCTTCACCTGGCAAAGCAGCTTTTTGCCAACACTCCAAAGCCAGGCTCTCTGATCATCCAGTTTTGTTCCAAGGAGAGATGGTCACACAGTCAATGAGCAGATGACATGTTTTAGCTCCAACTTCCACTGCAGTCTGGGGAGAACTAAAGATGCAGCAGGCAACAGGGAAACAACTGTCTTCTCAGGCTGGGATCTCCCACCTGCAGAGCTCCAGTGACTGGCTTTGGCTACGATCTGTAAATGCAGAAATAACATGAATTAACTCTTCATATAGCCATGCTTTATACTGCTGGGATTCCAGGTGCTCCTTCCTAGGGAGGGAGTTGCTTTGTCAATTCCTTTAAAATGCTGCTTTCTGTCTTCAGCATAACATTGTGATCTGGATGCACGTGGTCATCTCACACCCCTCTTCATTTCCATGTGCTCCCACCTGCAAGTTTACTCTTTGTTGCTCCTCAGGTTTGCAGAAAGGCAGCTGGAGAACATGGGGACAATTGGAGCAGCACTTGATGTGGTGGAGCCCTTCAACTCTTGCATCTCCATGTCTCTAATGTGTCTCTAATCAGTTTAAACTTGATGGAGTTTCAGTGTTTTCATTTTCTTAAATTGATTTATCTCCCTGAAAGTACAAGTTGTTCTCTGCTGGGAACAAGTTTTCAAGCTTTTTAATCTTGCTGTTTGTCAGTGCAAAGAATAGTCTTGTCAATGTGATTCATCCTTTTTTTGCTTTGTAGTTGTTCTTGTTTCTCTCATCTCCCCGGGTCTTCAACTGACTTCGTATTCACTTCAGCTTGAAGTATCCTTCTAACTTCACTCCTCCATTGTTGAGGACAGCAGCTGGGCCATGAAAACCCTCTGTGTGCCCACCTATGCAAATGTTTATCCAGTTTTCTCCCATGACCCTTCTCTCTTCTTCAGCTCTGGTACTGGATGCAATTTCACTCTGAAAGCCACCTCCAGGAGGTCTGTCTGTGCTGTTGTGTGCCTCCTTCCTCAGGAGTTCTGGCACTTGGTCTTTACCTCCACTTGCCAGCTGTGGCTCCAGGACACATCCTTCATACCTGGAGTGAATGAGGGTTGCTGGGCTTGGGGCTTCAAAAGTTGGGCTGATTTTTGTGTTCTCTGGGACTATTATAAGGCATCCACTTGTGATTTGGTCTTGGAGATACAATGGAGATGTTTCTTTTTGGGTTTGAGTTATCTTCTGCCAGATGTAAAAGCTGACTTGCTGTTTCTCTTTGAATCCTTTCACAGCAGTGTTCTTTGATCACCCCCCCCAACAGTAGCAGAGTTTTCTTGAAAGCTTGACTTGCTAAATTTTTATGTTAATCCCATGGACAGAAGGTCTTCTGAGGTACTTGGATATATTAGAATGGGCTGCCTTTCTACTGGCTGCTGCTTGGGGTTGGAATGTGGTTTTAACACAGTTCACTGTGTCCTGACCAAGCAAAGGGAGAAATTAAATTGGCCAATGCAGCTTTTCCACAAAGCTTGTCCCACAGACTTGGCTGAACAGCTTCCAAATTACTGTTAGTTGCAACTAATTGCTGATGAGGAAGCACAGCAATGGATTTTCAGAACTGAATGCTTTTGATTTCCTTTCTTGTAACCATTTTTCTTCCAATATGTGTTTTTTGCAGTGATACTGAGAGCCGAAAATTATGCAAGAAGATGAAAGTAGATCCTAATTCAAAGGAGAAAGGAGTGGAATTACTCCATTATAAGTGAGTGCTGGGTTGGGATTGGTAGTTCCTTGATTGTTGATGCCCCTGTCAGGACCATTGGTTTTCCTTGCACGAGGACTATTTTTTATTTATTCTTTGTTATGTGAAATTGCTGTTTCTCCTGTTTGCAAGCATGTGTTGTGGCAGAAGTTGAGAGAAATTCATTCTGCTGTTGAGTAGAATGTGCTAAAAGCACCAGCAGGACTTGGGAGAGATGCCCAGTGGACTGAAATTGCCCAGTGCAGGGGGCTGGTGCCCCAGATTGGAGCTCCCTTTCTCTGTCATGTTGGCATGTGCCTTGGGCAAGTTGCTGCACCTCTCCGTGCTGGTTTTTCTTGAGCTAATACTTGTAAAAGTAAGTGGAGAAAGGCAGAAGTAGTGAGATAGCAAGAGATTTTCCAAATAACAGGAGTGGGAGGACTGCTCAGGGTACCAAGCAGCTGCATCTCCATCTCCAAAGATCATACCTTAGTAAATATCCTTGTTAAGAGTGTTGGGGAGGAAATTATTTGCTAGAAACCTGTTTGCTTTACACTCTGGTTTGCACCCTCTCTTTTCCCTTACTCATTTTTCCCCCCCTCCCTTAAATGACTGTATAATTGCACTTAGGGCTTCAGCAGGATAGTGTTTTTCTGCTTAGGGAGAGCAGCTGGGTGATCACTGTAAGTTAACCCTGTTCCCCCCTCCTTGTTCAACAGGGATGGTGCATTTCATACTGAATATACCAGAGCAGTCACACTGAAGGTAAATGTAAATCTTTTGGTCTTCTTTTGGGTTTGCTACGTCTGGGGGAGATGTTTGTGGATTAAAAACAGGCTTTGGTACTTTTTCATGCTGAAGGCATAAAAGGGAGGGGGTTAATCTTCATAAACAGCTGTTTGAATGACCAAAAAGTTTTTGTGTCTGCCTACCACAGGAAAATGGTGTGTTATTGAAAAGATTGACCCCATTTTGACTTGTAATAGGCATTGAGAGTTAACTTGCAGGGTGGTAACAAATAGGAATTTTCTTGTTTTGATGACAATGTTCTGCTAATGGCAGTATAAAAGTATTAGCTGATATTGCATTTTGGTAAGGAGCTCTCTGAGGTTATTAAGTTGTGTGTTTATCAACTTTAAAGGGAGCTGAGTAGCCTTGGCTTATATCAGATTATGGAGCCACAGTTCCTATGGATATACCCTGAGTCCAGCAGGAATAAAACTACCTTCCTTCTCCTGCAATCCTTGACACAAAGCATCAGGAGGCAATGTTTGTGAGGGCACTGAAGGAAGAGGCCAAGGAACATGAAATGAATGTGTGATGAGTGTGGAAATGGTGGACTAAAAGCACAGCAAGGCTGAAATCTGTGGCCTTTCCCTGCAGTGCCCTGGTGAAGCACTGAGAGTATTTTCCCACGAGGTTGCAGCTCTAGGATCACTTGGCTTCCAGAAGAAACTTCTTGTCTAATTTTTATGCTCAGTTCCCATTTCTCTTCCTCCTTCAGCTCTTGTGGAGCCTTGATGACACCACCCCAAGCTGATGTTACTACATTTTGCTTCCCAATTCTGCCTTGTTCAGGGCTTTGGCATGGGATGGAGGAAAACCTACATCAACCTGAGTCTCCAGACCTTCCTTTTCCAGTCAGGGCTGTGGGGTAGCAGATGGGGGGGACTGATTTGAAGCACACCCTGGCTTGAATGGGCCATTCAGCCTCAATTTGGGGTCACTCTGTGGTGGGTAGAGCAGAACTGTGCATCTTCCCATTTCCTGCAGGAGAAAAGGAAGTTCAGTGCTAGATTCCAAGCCTGGAATGGGATGTGGGATTCCAGGGCAGGTTGGGGAGGGTTTTTGAAGCTCTCTCACTCTAGTTTTTCTTAATTTAACTGCCCCTGTGAAACCAGTTGCTGATCATTTCCAGCTCGGGCAGTGGTCAAGTCACTCCGCTGAGTGTTTACTTCTGCTGCTGCTCACAGTTGCCTGAATATTTTCTTTCTCCTTCCACACCACTTCTTCTCCCTGTTTTCTTCTGTGGAGCAGTGACCTTTCTTTCTCTCTCAGCTGTGTTTGTCAGGAGCCTCCCAGCACCCCAGGAGCAGCAGAGCAACACAATGACACAGGGGCTCGTGCTCATTTTCCGGACAGGTGGACACACTGAAGAACAGGGAGATTAAAGGATTTGTTTCACATCATTCAGCAAGCTTGTGGCAATAAAAGATGGATCTCCTTTCCAGGCATTCCAGTAGACATATTAATATATGGATGACATTTTGGAGGGTGATGGACACAGCTCTGAAGAAGTGTAAAAGGATTTTTTCCAAGTAATCAGCAATTTCATAGATGTGGCCGATGCAGCTGATAGTGTGTTCAGGCTTTCAAGAAAAGCTTTTCATTTCTTCAAGTAACTAAATCCTTATGTAATTAGCAGAGATGCCCTTGTGGGCTTACTGTTGGAAAAACCAAGAATAAAGGAGAGCTCAGTGTTCACAGTGGGGAGAAGTCAGCAGTAGGAACCTCCTGCTGCCGAGACCTGCGTTGGGATTTGGGCTGGTTGAGGTGGCTGCTAAAGGGAGGTTGGCTGCAAGATAGCAGACTGCATGCAATCATTTGATGCCAAATTATTAGGAATAATTTAAATAAAATTATTTCCAGTTCTACAGAAGAGGTTGGGTTCTCACAACACCAAGTGTTTTGTCAGGATGGAAGTTGGAACTTGCAGGGTAATGAATGTGAGAGGGAAGGAAAGGCCACAGTGAGGTTGTAATGTGTATTATAGTGGGTTTTTAATTACTACTGAGGACTGAAAATATTGGCCCTGTGCTTATCAGGGTCTAAAAGTTAGGAAAGGAACAGAGAACAGGAGGTGAAATGTTATTCCACCATCTGAGTCCACTGGGGTCCTGTAGGAGACTGATTGCCCCATCAAATGGCAGAAGGGCAGTGAGGAGGAGCAGAGACACACAGGGCTTGAATATTTGCTATTAATATTTATTAATATTTACATGAAGATTCTTGGCCTTGGCAAAAAGAACAACCAGAGGAGGTTACAGTATTTGTGTAGCAGTAAATAGCTTGAAAAATGGAGTGATACCTATTTTTTTTCCCCTAAACTTGGGTGCAAACAGTGGCATTTTAAACTGAAATGCTGAAAACAACTGGAACTCATAGCTGCATATTGTGAAAGCCAAGAATTTAGGAGTCTTAAAACCAGTTTTAGATAGGCATAAAGAATAGATCCAGTGGTAATTAGCAAGCACAGGGGTCCAAATGCAACAGCTGGTGCAGGGTCTGTGAACTTAATTAGTTTTTGCCAGAAATTGAGACTATACATCAAGTGTATGCTGTATAAAAATGGGATTAGGATGGTTTTTCCCCAAGTATCTGTAGTCATCTGCTGCTGGAGACCTAAACTTAGATCAGTCTTTGATCTTCTCTGCTGTTTGTTCACAGATTGCTTTAGCCACAGTGTCCTAGCCACAGCAGTGCCATAAGGCCACTATCCAGGCCCTGTTTATTACATGACAGAGCCTTTTCTGGGGGATAAAGTCTAGGTTTTTTCCTCCTAAAATGAAGCAAACTCATTAAAGTACAAATCTGCTCCATCCTAGCAGAGGGAATAGACTAACCCAATAAATTGGCTCTGCTCTAAACTTGGAATCCTTTTCAAGTTGGCTGTTGTGGGGAGTGTGTGTGTGAAATCAAGGCAAGGCTTTTTTTTTTTTCCTTAGCATCCCTACTGTATTGTACTTCAAAAGAGTGGCAAGCACAAGGCTGTGTTTCTGTGTGTGTTTTTTGCAGGTGAAAAGCTAGGTCTGTGTGTGATAGCAGCTATTATGCTCTGAAAACCTGCCTGCTTTTAGCAGCAGCTGGAGGAAACCATCTCCTGTCTTCTGCTGAGTGGATGCTGAAGGTCAGAAGCTGGTGCAGGGCTTCAGCAGCAGATTGCAGCCCAGGGTGGCTCTGGCAGTGCTGTGGGGTCAGAGCAGGTCCTGACCATGGCATGGCAGGACAGCAGCTTGGCTCTTTCTTCATCTTGGGGGTTGTTGTGGCCTGGCCTGGCCCTGTCACCTTTCCTTTCCTGTGATTCTAGTGCTGTGCTTTAGTCTGGGGGGGTCTTTCCTCTATAAAGGCACCCAGGAAATTGTCTTTAGTATGTGGAGTAATGAGTGTAAGGCAGTGTACTGCCTGCTCCTGCCAGAAGACATTACACATCTAATTTTTTTCTGTCTTGGCTGAGAGGGAGAGGCTGGCTAAATGAAATCTCTTTAATCCCCCATCCTCTAACCACAGCTGTTTCCACATGACTGAACTTGGCATTCTTGAAGCCAGCAGAGTCAATTGCACTCATTAGCCATTTAATATGTTGACCCTCTCTCTCCTCCCCTCCAGCAGATAGTTGCAGGCTGAGGGTGACCAGAACTTGATGCAGCTTTCCCAAATGCAGAACATCTCTGCTGGTTTGTCCTCCTCTCCTGTCCCTGTATATTAAGTCTACTTAAGGCATCATTTGGGATGTTAATGCCTCTAGTTTTAGAGCTTTTTACAACTCTAACTCCATTATTACTGACTTGATTATTTTGTTTTTAAATTAATTTTCCTAGCTGGCTCTTTTCTCTGCTAATGCCATATTAAAAGAGATTTCTTTTCCTTGAAGTGTTTGTGGTTCCAACACTACTACTTCACCCCTTAGGTCTTCTTTCTGTATACATTAAGTGTTTTGTTTGCTGTCTAGTGACTACTATGTTCTGCCTCTTGTGATAAGACAAATCTCTTCAATATTAGCTGTGCAAGTAGACAGAAACATAAATGCAATAAATGGATCCTGCCATAAGCTCTGAATCCTCCTGAGCCTTGCAGTAGGAAAATGAGCTGAACTGCACTCCCTGTTGAGAAGCTGTTGGGATGCTGCAGCAGAGCAGAGGGCAGAGAGGTGGCAGAAGTGTCTCCTGAGGTTGGTTCAGCATCATGTGTCACTAGGTTTGCTGCTAACCTGCTCTTGAAGGTACAGAACATAGCTGGCTTATTACATGGATATTCCTGGCATGTCTTAGTATGTTCTCAGCTCTATTCTTCAGTCATGAGCTGCTTGAAAACATCCCATGGACTGAAAGAGGCTGTGACGAAGCTTCTCTTTGCTCCAGCTCCAAGTGAGTTCCCTCAGTGCAGTGTCAGCATCATCCATTCACTCTTCTGTTGAAGGATGCTCCTCAGGGACCTCAGTGTGTTCCTGTTGTGGCAGAGATCCTGTCTGGGAGTGGCCACACAGCTACAGGCAATGTCACCCAGCAAGAGATGAGGTCAGAGTGGTGAATGAACAGAGAATGCCATCTATTCTGTTTCTAGAGCAGAGATATCTGAGTATAATGATGATGAAGCCTGTACTTCCATGTGCAGCTGGAGATGGAGGGCAGCATGGCTCTGAATCCATGGAGAGCATCTCACTGACCTCCCAGGGCTGGAGTGCCCCTCAGGCTCAGGCTGAAATCAGAGTATTTCCTTGTGATAAAGAGAATATATATGTTCTGACGAAGCTCTGTTGGGAGTGTGTCAGGTAAAGCAGTTAGAAAGTATGCAGGCATGTGTACTCAGCTTGAATATAGAGCTGCAGAACCAGAGGGGTTTGTATTTTCATTTATCTCATGTTTTCTTCTTCCTATCCTACTTAAAAATCCACTGAGTGCAGTTTCTAGGCAGATGGATCACAGAGGCAACTACTGGTGAATTATCCTCCCTTTGAGCAAATAAACAATTTCATCTTTAAGTGTGGGGTTCTTTGGAGTTCTTTTGCTCACAGCAATTCTCAGTGTGCCCTCCAATTAGTCCTGTTGGGTTCAAAGGTTATTCAGACATGCTGAAGACAGTGGGAATCTGACCTCTGTGTGAAGAGGATCCTTTCCTGCTAAGCCAGGGGATGGCTGGGGGGTGGAATATTGCAGATCTAGTGCCTCAGAGGGGTTTCTGCAGATGAAAACTGGGGAGTTGGGACCCCAGGAAGGTTACACACATTCCATTTATCTGACTCTGCAATTGGAGATGTGCTTTCCTTTCATTTTTGCTTCAAAAGCTGTGTTGTTCTGTTTTCCCCCCTCTCTGTTCCAGTCTGTGGTGGCCTTTCTGAAGGATCCAGAAGGTGCTCCACTGTGGGAAGAGGATCCTGAAGCCAAAGATGTTGTGCATGTTGACAGTGAAAAGGTACCTTAGCTGGGTGGGTGTTCTGGGCTTTACCAGAACATGTGCTGAAGGCAGGGTGGATGTTTTGCTACTCTATAGATTATATTTTTTTTTAAACTTGAATTGATTGAACTCCAGCTGGTATTTCATAAAGGGCCTTTTCCATTTTCCAGCTTTCATTTTTAATATTAGGAACAGTTGTTTTGACATTGGGGTTTTTTTTGTAGGAAGATTAATTTTTAATGGTCACCCTCTATTCGATTGCAAGCCTTCCAAGGTTTGCATTCAATTGGAAAACTTCATCTAGTTTCTCTATCAAAAAAACGTACTAAAAAAATGTTTTCTCATGGCTTCTTACAGCTTTAGTAAGTTTTCATAGTGTGGAAACAGAACTTGTTTTACTTATTATTGAGTGTGACTTTTTGGGTGAGCCAGGGAAGAAAAAGATTTTAGTCAGAGATTCATCAGTGAGAATAAACCAAGCCATGCAGCTTCCACTACTCAAGTGTCTAGGATATTTAGCAGATACTCAAATCTGTCAGAAATGTTGCCATCTTCTTTCAAAAAATTGAGCAAGGAGAAGAAACTCCAGTCTGGACTGTTACACAAACATTAGGCTGTAGCACAAATAGTGTCCTTGGCTATAGATCTGATTTTGTTTGCTTTGGTTCACTCACTAGGAACTGAGAAGGCTGCTGAAGAAGGAAGACAAACCCCTCCTGATGATGTTCTATGCCCCATGTAAGTAACCCAGCATGTCCTGCCACCTCCCTCTCCTTCTCCACTGAGAAGTCTGACTGGGATCCTCACCTGTGCTTGTCTCACCTTGCTCATTCAGCTCCTGGTCTTGCTCTGCCTGTTTCTCCTCAGTTTGCCCTGCACTTGTCCATTGTTTATATCCCAGTATTGCCTCTTTCTCCTGTGACCAGGACTTCTGCTTGCTGGTGACTGGTGTGTGAGACTTTCCAGCTCTGTGCTGCACTGGAGCTGTGGCTCATACAGAAAGCAGGGCAGAGGAATGAATGTGTGACCTAAACCAGCCAAGCCTCCTAGTGCTGCCCTGCCAGGGAAATTGATGTCAGGCACCACTAGCAATTTCCTGCCTGATTCTGTTTAAAACTCTGTCCCATGGCAGCATTAGCTGGTGTTTCTCAGTGTATTTTCTCTTGTAATTGCTGCCTGAAACACCATTCTACCTTTTTACTCTCATCTGATTACTGCCAAGATGGCCAGAGTTGCCCAAGATGCATCATTAAGAGAATGGATTTTACCTGAAATGAGTTGAGCTCCAGAGAACGGTTTTACCTGAGCTGAGCTGAGCTGCAGCCTCTGCAGCATCATGGCCTGGCATGGTGTGTGGTCATTGCTCTGCCTGGCCATGGTCCCTTCTGGGGGCAGTTGAGCTGCAGAGTGGCTTTCACAGTTTACCTGCTTCCTCAGTAATTGTTTTCCCCCAACTGAGTCTCTTGCCTGAAATGTGCCTTATCTAACCCTTCCTTCTCTTTGAACTGTTCCCCCAGAAACCCTCCTCCTTTCCAGTTTTCTCTTCTTTTGAAGTGGCAAAACACCTGCTATTCTTCAGTGCTCTAATGCTTTTGCTGCTTTCTAAACTGCTGTGAAGGAAGCCTATTTGGAACTGGCTTTTTTTTTCTTCTTGTTGCTGTTTTTTTTTTCCCCCTCTGATTTCACATTTCTTAACTCCCTCATCTTTTATTGAACACACCAGACCTTCTGACTTGGTTCTTGTCCAGTTTTTCTCTCCTCACACATCCTGGAGACAGGATGCATCCAGCCAGGTGCCTTAAAACACTGGCTTTGGGCACCTGAAGTTACTGCTGACATACCAGTGTTAACTTTCAGAACTGGGAGCAGCAAATCACTGGTCACTAAAGGAAATTTGGCTTTTCTTTGCCTTGGAAGGGGTGACTCAGGGAGGTCTTCAGCATGAGAGGACATCAGAGAAGCTACAGCCCAGACAGCTGCATTATCTCTCTGCTTTGTTGGAAGCAGGAGCTTTAGATTCATTGTGGCAGATTGATAGCAAATGGGCTCTTTCATTATGTACCAGTGCATAATGAGGCAGATGAAAGTGGCTGCAAACTTAAAATGTAGTTTCTTTAATATTTCAGGAATGCTCAGGCTGGGTGGAACGACCCAGAGCTTGCCTTAGAAGATCCTGCCTGCCTTTTGCAGGTCAATCACTCTGGTTTTGGACCCCTATTATAAAATCAGACAGCACTAAATATGAAAAATGAGGTACACTTGTAGGCATTCAGATTTATTTGTAGTTAACCCTGTCAGAGGTGACTCCTCTGGGATAAAGTCTGGGCTTGGCAATAAAAAGGAGCTGTTTGTAATATTATTGAAAGCAGTGCTTTAAAAGTGGGGGTGTCAGCTAATGGAAAAACTAATATGTGCTTAATTAAGCACCCCTCTGGAGGCAAAATGGAGGATCCAGATGATGGTGTTAACAGCTTCCATCTTCTGCTACCTGTCCAGTGCTTTGGATGAAGCTGCAAGACCTCAGTGGGTCTCAGCTGTGGTCAGTGCCCACTAAGAAGTCATCATCTTGACCAGCACTAATTTCAGATCCCCAGGGGCAGTTGGAGCAGAGAGATGAAAGGTGGGAAGATGACAGAAACAGCAGTTCTCTTTCCTCTGGTGTTCCTCCCAAGCACCATGCTGATGTCATCCCAAACCAGGGGCTGCAAAATCAGGTCTTTCTGGGGGATACTTTCAAAACTCTTGTCTCTCCTGGAACAAAAAGGTTGACTGCTGTCCCATGGTGGGCCCAAGAGTTTCCACACTGTGTCCAGAGTGCTTGGCTGCAGCTCCTGCTGTTGGTTTCTGACAAGGGCTGTTGCTGCTTCTGAGCTACAATTAACAGAGCACTGTTTAACTTCTGATGTCTGTTTAATGCGTTTAGGAAGTGCTGCTCAAATTAATTTACAAGGCTCGTTAAGCAGGGATCAAGCTGAAGTACCTCCCTGTGTCCCTTAAAGAGGAGAAATTCACAAAGCTTTTGGGTTGAGTTCACAAGCATGACATCTTCCCCTGACCTGAGTCTCATCTCTGCTCCCCTCTGGGCTCAGTCAGAGCCTGAGGACAATCAGATGCTGTTGCTCTTTCCCAAACTGGGATTAAAAATGAATATAATGGTGAATAGTATGAAAAACAGTGGTCTGTACAAGAAATAACATTCATAGAAACAAATAATCTAATAATTATTGAGTGAAACAGGTAAAGAATTGTGGGGTTTGTTTTTTTTTTAATATAAACTTGGAACATGGATCCTGTAGAACAGGCTGAACAGAGTTGTTGGCTTATCACACAACTTCTTTTTTATCAGGGTGTGGTGTTTGTAAGAGAATGATGCCATCTTATCAGCAGGCAGCCACGGAACTGAAGGGTAAATATGTAAGTGAGATGACTTGTATGAAATCTAAAAAAAAAAAAAATCCTTTTATCACTTTTTTTTATGTGTATTTAAAGCCACAAATATTTCTCAAAGTGAAATTTTGGGAAAAAAAAAAAAGGGGATTTTGAAGCAAGTTGAAACAAAATAGAAATGAGTTGAATTCAGAAATGAAATTAATAGAAAAAGGAATGTTCCAGACCCATGGGTTTTTGTTCTTCCCAAAAGTTTGAGGTGTTAACTCACTTGCACTTTAGATCCAGTGTAATTCTTCCCATGGAAAAAAATAACCAAACCAGGCTCTGCCACTATGTTTAGCTTTCAATTTGTGAGTTTGTAATCCTTTTGAGCTCATTTTGGTAAAGCTGAAGGAGTTTTGTCATGATGGGGTTGATCAGCTTTTAGACCTGATGTTTCCTAGCAGAGTCGGGGATGGCTGCCCTTGCAGGAGTAATTAATCCACTTTTTGAGTGGAGAATGAGTGTCACAGGAGGGGGATTTTCCCACCTTAGCTGCTGATCTTCCTCCAAGCCATTAAGCATAAGCATTAATAAAATCTTAGAGTTTTACAATAGCTCTGTCAACAAAGTTACTCTCCATACTGGATTGAAAGTGAGTTTTCACTGGAATAAAATCCAGCAGCACAATAATTTAGTTACCTGGTTTGCACTGAGGAGCTCTGTTGATCTCTCTAGTCAAGCTTTTTGTACCAGGTTATCAGAAATGGCCAGGAATGCCCATTTAATGCTGAAAAAAATATTGTTCAATAAAGAACAAGCCTAGAAAAAAAAGAAAATTATTTACATTGGACCTTTATCAAGGTGCAATACTTGAAGATGTTTTCAAGAGCAGAAGAGGCTCCTGAGGTTTGTGGGTAGTCTGGGCTCTGGCAAGTGCCTGGCATTGATGCCCTGTGGCCCCAGAGCAGGGAGGAACTCATGGGCAGCAGAGCCTTAGTGCCCATAGGCTTCATGGGTGTGCTGGAATCCTTCACCCAGTGAAGAGCAGCTGAAAAATGTCCTTAAGTGTTTCCCTCCTTTGGTGCATTTTTAGTTTTATTTGAATTTTTAAAAATTTTTTTATCAAAATGTGAGACTTTTGGAGCATCAAGTTCCTGCACCTATTTCAGAGATCAAATAAAGGGAGGTTTTGTTTAATCTGCTTATTAAATTAGGCTCTGGGAAGGCTTTGAGTGGCAGTTTAGGTACCAGTTCTGGAGCAAGCTGTGAAGCAAGGGGCAAGCCACAGTAGGACAGGAATGGTCAGAAGCCCAGAAGACATGGCCAGCTAGGAAGGAGACATGGATTAGAGCTGGGCTGGCCACTAGAAGAGTGACAGACACTCTCTGTTAACCCAAAGGAGAGGAGAAAGGGTGTAAAGGCAAAAACCAGGCTGCTAACTTCAGAAAGTGCAGTCAGTTAGACTTAGCTGCAAAGGCAAATCACTGAAGAGAATAATTCTGTGGTGAATCAAGGCAGGACAGAAGGCTCAGGGTTGGGTTGGATTATAGATAGCCTGGTGGAGAGCAGGTAAGTGGTGAAATATGTCAAGTGTCACTGCAGAGGTGCAGGGAGTAAACTGATTTTTGTGTCTGTTGTGGCTATTACACGAGGTAATGGCCTGAAATTGGAGCCAGGGTCATTCAGTCATTTGCTAAAAGCAAATTAGCTAAACATCTGGCAGGAGTAGCTTGGAGACAGAGGGAGGATCCTGACTTTGGGTAGTAGGTGTGTTTTGATGGGCCCCAAGAGCCTGATATTTCATAATCCTGTGATTATAGGGCCAGCTAAAGCTGTTGCTTCTGTCATTAAAAATCCATAGTAATAGGCTTTTTGTTAATTACACTTCATATGATGTATGACCAGCAGAACAAATCTGAGTTACTGAGGGGTATCAATCCCAGCAGGGTGGACACAGGGAAATTATAACTGACCTGGCCAGGAATTGCCCATTTAATCCCTGGGAAACCCTCTGGAAGCTCAGGGCAAATGTGGAATTTCTTAGCCTGGGGTTTCTGAGGGGATTAGTTAATGAATCTGGTTCTCACTTTGTCAGACAGCCTCTGTCTTAATCTTGCTGCCTTTACCTCCTCTCAGGTGGTGATTTAGAGGACAAGGGAAGGGGAGATTTGGGTCTCAGATGAATTAAGTCAGTGTGGAAAGGAGAATTCCAAGGAAGAGTGTTTTCCAATCAGTGCAAACCTTATTCCTGTACACTTAGCTTGCCATGAGCCTTTCTCAGGATAGCAGGGGGGGCAAACAAACCATCTTTTTGTGACTTCCCAGCATGTTCTTAGAAAAGGTTGACCTTCAAATGAAGATTTTCTGCTTTAAGATTTATTTCATGCTGGCTCTGAGCACATTTGGTTGGGCTGTTCAGTTTGCTGCTGTCAGGAGCCAGGTATTAAATTCTGATATGATATTTCAGCTGGAAGGAGAAAATCCTGGTTGTGGAGGGGGGAAGGAGGAGGGGTTTGAATCAAGACCCTGCTGCTAAAATGATTTAAGCCATCTATGCCATTAAACTCAGTTAATAATGAGGTGATGCCTCAGCAACTTGCTGGTGAAAGGGTGACAGCAGAATGACCTCTGTGAATCCCACACCCACACAAACTCAGAATCTGTCCCATCTTCAGGTCAGGAATTTTGGGAAGACAATTGGACAGGGCACAGGATAAGTCAGAGCCTGAAGTGTGAGGTGAGGGAAGGAAAGGCTTTTTGTTTCACTTGCTAATCAGAAAAGCTGCTCTGCTTCTGTGCCCCTTTTTTGGTGTCTGTAGAACAAGGTTAATTCCTCACTCTCAGGACACCCTAGCAGCCAGGTAAGCTAATAAATTTAAAGCATATAAATGCTATATGGCATTTCCTAGGCTCATGGGAACAGTGCACGTTTGACTTTCACATCCAAATAATGCCAATTTCCCCTTGCCATTCAGTAAATGAGGTTTGGAACTGGGATTGTGCAAGTGCTTTGTTGATTAGAGCTCCTGAGGTGCAAGTCCATTGCTGGAGTGGAAACAAGGGAGGTGAGGGTGGAACTTCTTGGGTCTTAGCTGATGTTTGGGTGTGAACTAAACCATGTACTTGTAATGGAAAAAAAAAATAGTTAGGCTTGTAGCTTAAAATGTAAATATGCAAAGAAGAGCACAAGTGGTGTGACAGAGAGAATTCCCCTGGGTTATTTCTGCTACTGGGTGAATAAAAAGAAACAGAGATGCTTCCAGAGCAGGGAGGAGGTGAGAAGCTGACTGGTGTGAGCTGTCTGGGAACCAGACTCCAATCTTGCTCTGCCTCCCCCTGCACTAAACCAGAGCAGCTTTGCTGCCTTTCAGAGACATCCCCTTGCTTTACAGCAATGTGAACGAAATCAGCATCTGCCCAGAGATTGGTTTTTTCTTCTTTTAACTTAACTCTTTAAAAAAAGCTGTAATGTGCCTGCTGTATTGTAAGAATGAATACAATTGTGCTCTGTTTTTTCAGGTGCTTGCAGGGATGAATGTTTACTCTGCTGAGTTTGAAAGGATAAAGGAAGAATACAATGTCCGGGGATATCCTACAATCTGCTATTTTGAGTCAGTTCTGTTTTGCTCCTACTTTAAGAAATCATCCATTCAACTCTAATTGCATGTTCTTATCTTCCAGGGCAAGGACTAAGCCTTGTTTTGTTGCTTTAACAGGAAAGGAAAGTTCCTGTTCCACTTTGAGAATTACGGGGCTACTGCAGCAGATATAGCAGAGTGGCTGAAAAAGTAAGGCACTGAACTCCTGCTCTCCCCCCTTTTTGTGTCCTCTCCATTACTGACAGAGTGGAATGGGTTGGGACCAGCCATCCCTTCTCCCTCCCTTCCCTCTGAGCAGCCAAAACCATCCTGCTGAGCTTGGCTGAAGCAGTACAGGGGGACTGCCTGGTGTTTGGGCTGTAGCAGCAGCCTGGCTGGGGACCAGCACTGGTGCAGATATCCAGAGCTCAGCTTCCTTCACAGGGCAAGTTGATTCCCATCGTTATCTTGAGGTTCTGAATTCTAATACCTTGCAAAAGATCTGGTTTTTGTTGGATTAAAAATGTACACCAAGAGTGCAGCTCTCCTTGGGCCTTCAGCTGGAGCTTTTCAAGTGGCTTGCAGAGACTAGAGATCAGGGCACCCTGGATTGCTAGTCAGTTTTTATCAGCTCTGTGTTTCCTGTCATGACATGAAGTGGTCTTGAAAGAGCCTTATTTTACCTAAAGAGAGCTTTTTGCACTCATAAATATTTTGGGGCCTGAATGAGCATAGAGCAGGAGAGACAAAATGTGTGTGTGTGGGTTCTGAATGAGCACAGAGGAGTAGGAGAGACAGCAAATGTGTGTGTGTGGGTTCTGAATGAGCACAGAGGAGTAGGAGAGACAGCAAATGTGTGTCTAGTTGCTCTTGAGCTGGTGTGAATCAGCATGGTGAGGCTGCTAGAGCAGCTGGGAGAGCTGAGCCAGGCTGGTGATGGAGAAATACCACAAGCTCTGGCTCTTGGGCATTATGTCATCTCTGTGACCCTCCCTTCCTTTGCTGCAGCCATGGAAAGAATCTTGAAATTGAGTTAATAAAAGGAAGCAAGCACATGGGAAGGAACAGATAGTTTCAAACTCTTGGGATCACACAGCTTAGCAAAACTGGCTGGGAAGAAATGTGGTTTACCCTGGCACTGGGGACATGCTTGTGGTTGCAGGTAGCCCAGGGTGTCCAGCAGGGGTAGGGCAGTGTTGGAGTGACAGCAGCATTTCTGCTACCCTGAGCTAACACAAATGCTGCTGTCCCCAGGGGATCCAAAAAAAAAGAGGAATTTAGCCACAGTCTTTAAGCCTCATTTAGCCCATTAAGCCTTTGAATATGAATGATCAAGATGGCAACTCCAGCAATGCTGGGGAGATGCTCAGCCCTTGGAGCAAGGAGATGACTTCATCAGCTGCACTTTATTCTGCTTTTCAGGTTTGGAAGGATGTGGTTATCTCTTGGCTACCACATGGGAGACGTTAGATGTTTGGGGTGGTTATTTTTTTTTTTCCCCTGCTGTCTGCCCACATAATATCCAGATAATCCCTGTAATATGCAGTGCCTTTCTATCAGGGCTGTGACAGCAAGTGAGCACAGCTACTGGAGGCACAGCAGAACAGCTGCAAGCTCTTCCCACTGATAATCTCTGCTAACAAGCCACAGTGGGCTTTGGCTGATATTCCAGCAGTCCAGAGCTGCAGACAGCTGTTTGGCCTTACTTAGTGTTAGCACATGCTTATTAACTTGCCCAAAGATGATCTGAGCCCAGTCTCTTTGCTCTTCTTTTGTATAATAAGTATAACTTCATAACGTGGCAGGGAAAGCCACTGCATTCTCATGCTGGGCATGCATGTGCTGTCACCTCAGATACTCAAAAGAGCAACCAGCAGAGGCTGAGCCATATGAAATGACCTATTTTTTGGTGGACACTAGGTCCACACTGCAGAAAATCAGCTGTTTTCCCTCTACTCTGCTTTTTTTCCTCTCTGTGTTACTGGTAAAGTGCTGCAAGTGCTGATTTTTTGGGTGGGAATGATAACTTGGTGAGGGTTAGAATTAGCTAAATGATTGGGGAAGTCTTCCATGTTCTTTCAGAGCAGGAGTTGCTGGCTTGGAGGGCTCCAGCACCTTTTTATTACTACTAGAGGTGCTGCTTTTTTATGCTGCAGTGTGCTAATGCATCAGCTCATGGATATTTAACCCTTATTTATCTTCCTAACAAGCACTGGCTACTCTTACAGAGTTCAGGTGTTCTCATGAGGCAGGAGAGAGAAACCATCAGCAGCTTTACTCCACGCACAGTTAACACACAAGATGCCATCTTGCACAAACACAGTTATTTTTCTTCCTTATTTTGGCTGGTAGGGCAGCCAGGCAGCTTCTTACTTAGCATCTCTTGCTGTTTTTATGGAGTCTTCTCAGGCCCTTCCTCAACACCAACTTATTTAATTAAATCAAGGATGACTTCTCTGTTCTTAATTGAATCAGCTCTTGATAACTCTTCCAGACTTCTCTTTGCTTTCCAGGCAGTTGGATATGCCTTGTCTCAGTTTTAAATGACATTTTAGCTTCTGCTTGTTGCTTCCTCCAGGCCTTGAGGTGCTTCTTCCCCACTCCTGTGGAGGTTTATTAGCATGCAGAGCATTTGGAATAAACATCCAGTGCCCTGTTTTGCTAATTCCCTCCTGAAATAGGTCATGCCAGGCCCTGCTAAACACTGTGTCCATGCTCATCATGCACTGCCTGCTCAACCCAGCTGCCCTTACAAGTTCATTCAGTGTCCTGGTGTGTTCTGGAAAGCCTTCCCCCTGCCAGGATGCCTGCAGAAGATTGCTCTCTTACAAGGCTTGGCAGCAAGCAAACTGCTTCTCTGCTGAGTTCTCAGAGTAAACCTCTCCAAGTAAACCTCTGCCTCTTTCCCTCTCAGTTGCTTGGCTGTGTGTAGCTCCTGTCTTTGCTTTAATGTTTGTTTCTTGGTGCATTTATCACATCAGCAGCAGGCAGAGGTGTGTGTCACAGTTTTGCATGGATTGCTTAATATTCTTGGATCAGACCCTTTGCTTCTATCAGTGGAATTTGCTTTCTCAATCTCTGTATCTCTCTGCTGCTGGTTTTTTATCAAACTAGGCTTTTAGCCTAGAAATGAGCAAGGCAGGAGAAATGAGTTATCAGCCATTTGCCATTCCTTGTTCCAGGCAGCTAACATAATAATACATTTTAATCAAAAATATACTAAATCTGCTTTCACCAGAGGTGAGGGGCACGTCCAGACCTGTACTTTGCCAAAGAATTTGGGGAATTTTGAGGGGTATTTGGAACTCATTGCTTGAGCTGGCAAGGAGAAAACAGCTCTGAAGTCTGGCTCCAAATGTTTGTATGGTTGGGTGTCTCTTTTTGTGACTGCTGCTTTAATAAATAAAATGTAAATCAGCACAGTTTTAATTCCCATCTGCTAAACCCTCTTTTTAATGTGCATTAATAAAAGACAAGAGCAGTTGTTGAGCTGGACAATGAGCACTGAACTGGTTCAGAGGAGCTTGGGTTCAGTTTCCAGATTTGCCACCAGATTTGCAGCCTCTCTGGCTCTGATCCATCTGAGATGGTTAAACTCCAGTGCAGTCATGGTGGATTCAGCAGAACACATCCCTTACCTTTTAGGCTAAGCATGCAGTGGAGCAGCTTGGCTGAATTAAGCCTCAAACCCACTGCAGAGTGAGGACATAACTGCTTGCCCAGGTCACAGGGTTGTGGAGGGTAAATCCATATATTCTCATGGAAGCAGCCTGCACAGTGAGCTCCTGGTCCTCACCCTCCTTTCCCTGTCAGCCCTAATCATGCCAGCAGCATTCTGCTTAGATTGCCTGTTTGTTTTCCTTTGGTTTGCAGTGGCTGCTGTGAACTATAAAGCATGAATGCAGTGAGGAAGGGAGCATCCTGCTAAGGAGGGTGAAAGAGTGAAGGAAAATGCAGCTAATTCCTATAATATAATAACTAAACAGCCTGGTTATGTCCCCTCTCCATCCCCTTCCATTGCTGATCTGGCCTCATGAGCTTCCTGGGGTTTTTTCATTCTGCTCTCAGTTTTATCTGAGTTGCAGTGCTTGGGAAATGCTGGGAGCTGGTCAGTGGGGTTCCTGTGGCGTGTGGACACCTGCACAAAGTGGTTCCTTGCTGTCCAGCTTGCCAAAGTGACTGCTTGGTACCAGAGAGCTGCTCTTGAACTGTGTCTCTGTCTTGTAGCCCACAGGCACCTCAGCCACAGGCTCCAGAGACTCCCTGGGCAGATGAAGAGAATGTAGTTTATCACCTGACTGATGAGGACTTTGACAAGTTTATGAAGGATCATTCATCTGTGCTGGTGATGTTCCATGCACCATGTGAGTTTCTCTGTTTTCTGGTCTGTACTTTGAGACAAATGTTTGCTACCCAAACCAGTGATGATTTTCTGTGGGAGTTTTAGAGCTGGGAACTCTTCAGGCTTTTCTTGTCTGTGATGATTGTTAAATACACAAAACATGAAAAGTTTGTGAAGTTTACTGGCTTCAAGTTTAGGACAGGGATGTGCTGCTGGAAGTGGCGCTTTGTAGCCTGGGTCAAACCATCATGAAGAGTGTAATAATGATTAAATATTCTGAGGAATCATCTTTTTACAGCATGATTTCCTGTTTCCAGCTTGTTCTTCTGTGCTGTTTGCTTTCCAAGCAGAGCTCTGGCTGATTGAGCAACTCAGCTGTGAGCATTTTGAGCATTGTTCACTCCTCTGCACAGTTGATCTGGCAATGTGTGGGGGGTGATGGTCGTTAGGTATTGTGCTGAAATATGCCAAACCTTCAAGGACAGAAAGTCCCCAGGACTTTTGAAGACTAATGCAGAGCTGGTATGAGTCTACTCACTGTTCAGCTGGGAATGCATTGGGCTGATTCTTTTTCATGACTTGAGTTTTCAGCTTGAGCAAAAAACTCAGTGAGTAGCCCTCAGAAGACTGTTCCAGCCACGTTGTCCCCACTGGTTTGTTAACCCATTTTGTTCACTTAGGATAAAACTTGTTTCAGCTATGTAGCTGCCTCTACCAATTCTTTGTCTGCAGTGGAAGGTTCCAGCTCAAATCTGCTGTGCTGGGTGATGCAAAGCTTCTGTCTCCTCTTGCTGCTGCACTGGCAGTTGCACTTGGGTGAGATGTTCATTTTCATGGGCATGGATCTGAAGGTCAGGGCTCTGGAGACAGGCTGTGTGCTCACAGCTGATGGAGGCTCTTGGCACAGAGGCTGAAATCCTTCTTACTTTTAAGCCAGCGGGACTTAGCCTCAAAATACCTTTTTTTTTCCCTTTTTTATGAAGGTATGTTCATAAGACTCATTTGAGAAACATACCATAATGAATTTCCTTTGCCCAAAGTTTAGGGATTTGGTCCACTGAAGCAGGTCAGTGCCTGCTGTTCTGTTGCTGTGCTCTCTAGATTATTTGCACTCATGAAAATGGGACTGGAGATTAACAACTGGTCTGAAAACTGAAACACAAGAAGTAGCAGAACTGATGAAGCCTGGTTTGCTCTGGAGTTACCCTTCGTTGCCCAAATCCTTCCTTGCCTGGGTTTCCATGCACCCAGCATGGGCTGGTCTCTTGCTGGTTTGGCTGATCAGCTGCTGCCTGACAGAAATGCAACTGCTGAATTTCCCTCCTTTCCATCTATGTGCACAAGGGCTTGGAATAAACATCAGCTCTCTACATATTTACAGAGGTTTACTTGTTTGCCCAGTTTTTTGAGTTTGTAAATGGCCAAAGGAATCCAGTCATGTGGTTTGGGAGGGAGAAAGAGAAGGAAGAAATTGCTGGCTGGCCCTGCAAACCTTATTCCTTTAGGAAGTCAGATTAAATGTAGATTAATACACACGACTACAATCAAATTTTGTAGTCAATTCAAGTTAGTTGTAAATCTGAACAGGGCTCTGTTTGGTGTGTAGGTGTTGGGGTTGTTTGTTTGTTTTTTTTTCTTTCCTGAAACACAAATAATAGAATTTTAGGGGTAATGATATTCCATGACCTGTTGGAGTGGAGGGGCACCTCTAGATAGGTACATTTTGTTCTGAGAGGCATTCTGTGCTAAGGTGCTGCAGCACTTTGGCAAATGCTGTTTTAAAAGTAAAATGCCTGAACTGGGCTGTGGCAATCTCCTGATCCTCAGGACTGGGAAAAGAACTTTCCTTGCTAGAACAACACCATTTTCAAGGCAGCTGGAATGTTTGGGGCATTTGATTTGCATTCAGGTGGTAGTGGTGTGCCTTTGTGCAGGATCCAGTTTGTACATGTGTAAAAGATCTGTAAAAATCCTCCCTGGGCTTCCTCAGCAAAGAGTGTAAGGCTTGCAAACTAATTAACAACAGGCAACTATCATATACAGTTATCTCCATGATGAGGAGATCTTCTCCTAGCACTTCTTAAATGTGCTAATGGAGTCACACTGTGACTTATGAATATTAGGAGATAAATTACTCCAGTAAAAGAAGCAGTAAAAATGTAGGACATCTTACTCGTTTTAACCTTGGTAGCTTAGGATGAGAGAGTTTTTTCTAAAATAGCTATTAATAAATAATAAAAAAGTTGCAACAGATGTACAAAATAGGCCCAGAATGCAGGATATACTTCTCTGTAACTAAGAATAAGTAAGTGGATTTCAACACTGGCCTGGAATTAGCAAGTACTTAAAACCCTGTGTCACCGTGCAGCTTACACATGACTTTTTCTAACATACTATCAATCTTGTGTTCATGGGAAGCTCTTTTGCTAGAGGGAGAATTAATTCAGTGATGCTTTAACTGCAGAGTCAGATGGGCAGTGCATTAATAGAGTGTAGGATTAAAAATGTGTGGGGAATTGAGAGCCTTTTATTCCCCCCCTCCCCACCCCAGAAGATACAGCTGAGCCAAAAGCATCCCTGTGAGCTGCAGAATTGAGGCACTGTGATGAATGTGACCAGTTTGGTCCCTGTGCCTGTGGGTAATGATCATCCCTGAGGACCACAGTGTAATTATTTCCCATCAGTTGCACTTTACTGGTCCCATTAAAGGCATCTCAGGGTTTTGAGTCCAGTGCGGCCTAGCCTGGGCCTGGTGTGTGGAGTGTGGCCTGGTGTAACTGAGTTCAACCAGAGCAGCTATGTGTGATTTAAAAACATCAGCAAGGTCTGCAGCATGCAGCTTGCACCTCTCACTATCACAGAGTGATAGTTATACTTCTTTTTTTCCAGTAATTGAACACAATAATTAACCAGAAGATGTGCTGCTTTGAGTTACTGCTAGGCCTGAGAAATGTGTGTCGGTGTGGGTGGGCAGGAGGAGTTCATCCTGCTTCCATTTTTCAGGTCACTAGGGACATGAAGCAGGATTTTTAACCTTCTGAAACTCCTTTGTAAATCCTTTAAGAGGATGTTCAACAGACCTGAATATTTAATATCAGTAAAGAGAGGCTCAACCAGTCAGGAGTGTGAAGGCCCTCTCCCTCCCCAGCTATCTGGGAGGGGTATGTGGTGCTCTGCTCCTTATTCAGGCATTTTGCTGAATATTTCTAATTGTTGATGGCAAGCATCCTGTTATCTTGGATAATATATCTTGGATATAACCTGACTGAAGTCCTGCAGATGTCTGAAGTGGTTTTATTTCTACTTGTTGCTGTTGTACCCAAAAACTTCAGTTATGAACTGAAATCTCGGTTATGAACTGCATTATACAAAAGGCCAAACAAATGGCCTTTTGCCCCGAAGGATTTGGAGTTATTTGCTTGCATTGATCAGATTTGCTAATGTGAATTGCAGTTTTTAGTGGGCCTGTTTCTGAGTCTATAACAAAAGATGCATTGCACCAACCAAAGCTGTTTCTGTACCATAATATGATGAAGTCACCCGTGCCTTTTGTGTCTTCTGGGAATGAAGTTTCCATATCTGCTTGTGCTTCTTGGTATCTATGCCTACAGCAGATCATTTTATTTAGATGCCTGAGATGACAGCTGGGTTCTGAATGTCTCAAGTATGGATTATGCTGTCAATCAAGTGGTGTTAAGTGCTTTAGTGACATGGGGACTCACTGGGACTTAAAATGATCCTGAATTACTTGAGCAAAAAAAAAAAAGCCCAGCTTGTGTTTCCAGTTTCCCCATCAAACTCTTCGCAGAGTCAAATACAGTTTTACAAATAAATTTTGTCCAAAATGGTTGCCAAATTAATGTAGGTTCCTGTCTTTCAGATTAGTTTTTTGTCAAAAGAATGAAAAGCTCATGATATTTCCCTTTCTACATGTTGGCAGCATTTTTCTCCAAAGAAAATCTCAGTCCATTGCATGGAATAGAACTAACCAAGTCACTGATAAGTAAATTCAGATGCTGCTGGAATGTATCTAGGATTGAAATGAAAGTAAATTCAGAAATGGTGTCTAAAACTGTGGTTTTCATGCACAGGAGTTACTTTCTAATAGGCTTTGTTAACAGAAGTGACATGGCACTTCAAAGTGTTTTATAGAAGCTGTAGTTGCAGGACTCAAGGTATTGACACTTTTTCTAACCTGTATTGGGATACTGGAGCCTTCAGGATTTTTCTCTTTTGATAAGGAGGGAGGGCAGGAAAAATACAGCTTTTTTTTTTTTTCTCCACCTTAGTTTGTTCCTGGAAACCTCTTTGGAGATTCACCCCTGATAAACCTTTTATTGCTCCCTGTTAATGGAAGGGAGGACAAAATTAATCTGGATATGATAAAATGCAGCACAGTTTTGATGTGGTGTTGAAATGCCTGTGAAATTCTTTTCCTGCCCATGGATATTTTCTCCCCCTTTATAAACCAACCTGATAAATTACACAGGTAGTGTTTCCCAAAGCCAACTATTCAGCCTATGCAGGTTTTTAATTGCACAGAAAGTTGTTTTATCAATTTTTGCTTTGAAAAACTGCTTTTCACACGCTTCATTCCTTCACTCCTCCTGCCAGTGCATAAAAAACGAGGGCTTAAGCCACGTTGTAGAGTCATTAAGAATGCCAACCAGTTATCCCAGTACAAGGTGAAGGCCTCCAGCTTCATCATTGTCTTCAGTTGGTTTAGTTTTGTACTGCTCCATGTGGTGAAATTAAGATGTAGGGATCCATTGTTCACTTTAAAGGAAAGCAAACCCAAAATGTGTGTGCAAAAAAAACCCCTTTTTTTTTTTTTTTCAAGCTGGGTTATAACAACTGTAAATAAAAGAATTTCCCTTTCAGGCCTCCCCTGGTTCCATATGAAAGCAAGCTACCCTTGCAGTGTGCCCAGTCACTATGTCTGTTGGCAGCCTCAACAGAAAGGCCATGAGTGGAAAGAATTACTGTGCAGCCTGAAAAAAATACCTGTTTATAGCACACGTCAGCAGCAGCCTAACACTGAAGCCTGTGATAAAGAAAAAAATAATCTTTTTTCCATGGTAATTCAGGTTTCAGTGAAGAATATTCTTTTTACAATGAAGCCAATGCAGTTGCACCAGTGGAGGTGAAAAGCTGGTGGGTTCTCCAAACAACAAGCAGCACTGAGTGTGGAATGGCTGGAAATATCCTTTAATTTTGGTTTGTCCCTGTCATATCTGACATCTGTGATATTTGAAAAAGAAAATGTTGGCTGTGCTCAGTGGCTCCAGAGAGAGCTTTTGACATCTGCCTTCAGATGTACAGCCTCTAGGATGAAGACAAATGATTTGCCATCATCTAGTAGCTTTTCATGAGAAGCTTTTGGCTGTCTCTGGTATCAGTTCAGCTCAGTTGGAAAATAGAAAAGTTGGTAATACTTCAGAAACAATTGTGCCCATTATGCAGTGATGCTGTGCTGAGAGAATAAAGACACAAGGAGCTCTCTGCTGCCTCTGTTGCAGCCTGAAAGGATGAGTGGAAGTTTGCAGTGAGGCAGGTCACATATTTGTGTATTTGGAAGCCTGGCAGATGTGATATCCACGTGATAGAGCTGGGTATGCCAGTGTCTGGGATGCTACACAAGGAACAGAGAAGGTTCCACCTCAACATGAGGAGAAATTTCTTCCCTGTGAGGGTGCCAGAGCCTGCCACAGGCTGCCCCGAGAGGCTGTGGAGTCTCTGGAGTCTTCCCAACCCCACCTGGATCTGTTCCTGGGTGATGCTCTGGTAGAGGAGTTGGATTTGATGATCTCCAGAGCTCCCTTCCACCCCCCACCACTCTATGCATGAATCAAGGTGCTTGCCGTGTGCTTGCCCAGTTCCTCTAGATCCCACAGGAGTGTTCTCCATGGCTCTATTTAGATAAAGCTTTGAAGAAGACAGACTGCCCTGGAGCATCATGTAGGTCCTGGGCAGCACCCCTCTGTGCCAGGTGAAGCAGTGCAGATGGCAGGGTGTGCTGTGGCAACACCCTGACCACTGAAAGGACCAGTTGTTGTCCAAGGGTGATGAATGTTGCTGGTGAAGAGTCTGGACAGAGAGGTGAAGAGAAAAGATCTGCTTCAGTTTCAGCATCGTGTTGCCTGCCTTTTTACATCCCTCAGGTGCCTGGCTTTAATGGTGCCTTAGTGCATTTTTAATGGGATGTATAATCAAGTGCTTCCCTGGCCAAGCAGGAGCTGTGCCAGCTTTCTGTGCTGGTACAGAACTACTTGTAGCTCTGTGTTCCTGACAGGCTCCTGAGCAGAGCCATTCTTTGTAGAATCCAGTTAGAAACAGGTGAATTCTTGGCTTCTGAGTTTGCTTCCACAGAAGGGAGCAAGTTTGGAGTATTGATTTCAAAGAGGAGGAGGGACTGGGACACTCAGACCACATCCATCAATATTTTAAAGGCCTGCATGTCTCCAACAGGACCTTGCTTGCTGTGACATCTGAATGTCACCAAAAATCTCAGGGTGTGTAAACAGCCCAGTGAAGCGACCTGCCTCATTAAACTAATTACAGCAGTGGCTTTCAATGGAGATCTAATTACACGTTGGAACAGGGATGCTTGAAAATGCAGCAAAGCAGGGAAATGAAGCACCCAACATGGATTTTTCCTTTAATTCCACTGGCGTTTCTTGAGAGTTTAAAAAGGAAAAAATCAATATGGGTTTTTAGTGCTACTTCACATAAATAGGAATGGGGAGGCTATAAAAATCTTAATAAGTAGCTTGTGCAGTAAAGCTTGAGAGGATAGCTAATGAAAAGGGTGAAGACAGTAGTGACTGAGTCCATTGTCTCTTTTGTGGCACTCTTTTGATACCAGAGCACACAGTTCCCAGAAGATTATTGTCTTTTTGAAGCAGTTTGTGCTCTTTGAGCAGGGTAAAGTTGTAAAAAAAAAGGATGATCCAGTGATAAAAGTGATATCCTTGGCCTGGAGATGTAAAAGTTTAGTTCCTTACCTTGCTTTGATTTGTACATTTTGACTGAAGTCATGAAATACTTGGTTTCAAGTCCATGGAGATAACATTTCACCTTGTGGGAGTTTTATCTAGCAAACCATGTCTGGACTGCAAGATACTCCAGTATGGCAAGAGTTGGGGCTTGGAAGGCATGTGAACATTGAAAAAACTTGATTTAGATGAAGGAAATAGGGTGTTTAGTCTGGAGAAGCCTGAGAGGGATCTTAGGAATGGCTGCAAATATCTGAGGATGGGTGGCAAACAGAAGGAGCCAAACTCTGCAGTGCCCAGCAATAGGACAAGGAGCAATGGGATAAACTGGAGCTGAGAAGGTTCCACCTCAACATGAGGAGAAACTTCTTCCCTGTGAGGGTGGCAGAGCCTGGCCCAGGCTGCCCAGAGAGGCTGTGGAGTCTCCTCTGGAGCCTTTGCTTGCTGGGTGAACAGGAGGAATTAGCTTTAAGAATTAAGCACCAAGTTTATTTCTTCTGAAATAAGTGAATTTCATTGCCTGGAGAAGCTTAATAGACAGCTTCAGAGTATCTCTGCTGCTTGAATCATTACCAGTTGTTTTCCTGAGAAGTTTCTCTTTCTAAATACTTTATGGCTTCAATTTTTATTTTCCTGGGGAAGGTAGAGAACTTATTTAAAGGGCAAATAATGAAGAGAGCAACCTCCAGTGAAAGATTGCTTGCCTGTTCCTTGTGCCCTTTCAGATGGTGAGTGGACAAGTGTTACCCTGATTTTGGGACAAAAAGTGTGTGCATTCTGCAGTTACTCCACCCTGTACTTCACTTTTATAGGTATCTTCACACTAATGGCCAATGTCACCACTGCTTTTAACACCCGTGCCCCAGAAAATCAAGTGCTTTGGGAATTGCCTTCCTGCAGAAGATCTCTTTGCTCTGCATCCATTTTTCAGGTGTTTTATACAAATTGCATCCTAGGAAATAATTTGCTTGCTATGCTGTTTTCCTGGGCTGGACATTGAAAGTTATTTCATCTGACCTCTCTTCTCTGGCATTTTCATTGCTAAATCCAAAGTATAAAGTCTTCAACAGTGGAGGGGGAGTGTGAGGGAAAGCAGTGCAGCTTCTCTTCCCTCCCCAGCATGAAATGTTGTTGCATCATCTGGCAGCAGAGAAGAGAGGCATCTTTTCTGGCTGTGGAATAATTCTGGTTTAATTGAGAAGGAAACCTTCTGGTGGTATTTTTCACAAACTCCCAACAGTTTCACCTTAAGGCAATCATGCTGCTTGTCTAGCTCTTTCCCATTTCAATAGGGGAAGATTAATTTTCAACACCTACTCAAGGCCATGTTCCTGCAGGCTGGTGTAGGAAGTGTAATTCCTATCTCCTGATGCCAGCTGATCCACCTTCCTTCACTTCTTCTCCCACCCAGGAGGGATGGTAGGAGGGCCCATTGTCTCCCAACACTGACTTCTGCCAGTTGCACCATGTAGTTTTGACTAAGGAATTACATATGTGCTATGTAATCTCCAGGAACTGGAAGCTGAAGCCAGATTTGGAATGGAAATAAGGAGCCATGTGCCTCCTGTTAGTTTATTTTAAATAAAGCTGGTTATTAGCTTAAAGATTGTATGTGCTGGAATCTGTGCCATTGCAGTTGGGCTCGTTTCAGGAGCCCAGCTCAGCCAGAGCTGCTTGTGAAGTTAAAAGCAGAGAAATCTCTCTCCCTTCCTAACTCTCAGGGATCCCCAGGAGGCAGCAGCTCGTGGCTGAGCTTGGCCTTGGAGAATATTCACCCTTTTCCTCTGAGCCTTTCTGTCAGAAGAAGATTTGTGAGCAGACCTGAAGGCAGAAGCATGTGTGAGCAGTTCAGCAGAGCTGGCATCTCTGAAGCCCTGTGGAGACAGCCTGCAGGACCCTCTCAGTGGCTGCCCCCTGCTCAGTCTCTTGCTGGCTAATGGTTGCCCATCTGTGAGCTGTGAGCATGGCAGACAAGGCACCCAGAGGCTATGTTTGGTTAAGCTCTTTTCTCAGTTTGAGCTGATTTCTCTTATGTAATGCACTGATCTGAGTGTCTTTAAGAGAAATAAATCCAAGCTCCTGCTCTAACTGGCTCCAGCTGTTGGGAATCTGCTCTTGTTGAGCAGTGTTAATGATGCTGGAGGGGAAAACTTATGCCAGCATAGCAAAGGTGATGGAGAATTCTATTTCAGATGCTTTCACCTCTGCAATCAGTCATAGAATCCTAGAATCATTATGATTGGAAAGGATCTAGGCTCTATCTCTAGGAGCATCAAGCAGGGAGGTGGGGCTTGGCTTGCTCCTCATGCACACACACTGGGGCTGGATTTGCACAGCTGATTGCACACCCAGGTTGCAGTGTGAGGTTTTGGTGATGCCAGTGAGGTGGGGATGGGATGCTGTGCTGCTCTCCTCTCTCTGGGATGAACTGTGCAGCCCACGCAGCTGAGGCTGCCACCACATCAGTGTAGCATGACTGCAATAATCCAAACTGCTCAAGTATTTTCCTTCTAATTCTGTAATTCTAGTTCCCCACAGTCTTTTCCAAGCTGACCTTTCACAGGCTTTGTCTTCTGTAAAGCTGTAAAGCTGCTTGCTTGTCACTGATCCCTTAGCAATTGGTCAAATCAACCCTACCTTTGAAAGTAGTGATGAGCTGGAGGATCTGGATTTGTGGATGCATGCAGACAGCTCTAGCTGTTGGAAATCTGAATTCAGTGTCATGTTAAAGGTGGTGAAGCTGCTCCTCTTGATATTACAAGAAAACATCAAACCTTGAAACATAATTGTCTTTAAGTATCTAGAATTTTACCTGGATGAGTAAGGAGGCGGTGAGGAGATGGATGGTTTTATAGGAAGAATGCATAAAACCTCTTTCCTCATCCTGATTTTTTGTGATTTTTAATGTATAAAAAGCAGAAATCTGGAGGTCTGGTGGTGATCTGATGGCTGTGGCTCTCAGGACTATTAACTGAACATGCAACCAACATGGTTGCAAATTTGTACCTGTGATCACGGGGAGAAACAGCTGCTTTTGTCATCCTCCCTCCCAAATTTGTGGCTGATTTCCCATCAGATGTCTGCAGTACAGATGGCTGGATTATGCAAGGGAACTGGCAGCTGTGGCAGTTTCTGCTCTCCTGCACTGGGGAGAGAACTGTGAACTGCCTTGTGTCAAACCTCAGAGCTACTTCTTTTAGGTGATGCATAAGACTCTTTGCCTGTTAAACACATCCATGGCAGGAGAGAAGACATTTGTGTTCTCATACAGGTGATAAGGGGAGTAAATCTTGTGTGTATCCTTGCCCTGGATCCAGGGATTGTCTCCCTGCCACATAGATACTCTTACTTTTATATATATATATATATATATACACGTATATTTTTATATTTT
>JANHGL010023195.1:0-12397 GCA_024611195.1 Ceyx melanurus | reverse complement strand
CGCCTCCCCGCAGCCCCCCGGCCGCCCGCGCCCGCCCCCCCCCCTTCCCCCTTCCTGCCTGCCCCCGCGACCCCCGCGCTCTACCCGGTCAGCCCCCGGTCCTGCCCGCCGTGGCTGGTCGCATCCCCCCGCCGCCCTGATAGAGGCGAGCCTGACCCCGATTGCACCCTGCAGGAGGGAGCAAGCCCTGGGAGAGACGGCGAGGGGGAAAGAAGGAGCGAGGGTGCAAGGGGACTCTTGCTGTGTGCGTCACTGTGCCCCAAAGTGTTGCCCATGGCTGCTGTGGGGAGGCAGGAGCAGCCCAAGGGTCCCTGGTTCTCCCTTTGGCCAATATTGTGGTGCTCACAAAGAACGGGGGCCGTGGAGTGATGGGCAAGGGGCATATGGGTCATCTAGGGCCCTCCTGAGAGCTGTCCTGTCAGCTAGTTATGTCCAGGTCACCTCCTGAACCCACAGAGCCTCCTGTCCCCAGGGGAGGTTCATCAGGGCTGGGGAGGTCCTGCAGGAAGCCTGGCACAGAAGGACTTGCTGCAACTCAAGCTGGCCCAAGTGTCCTTCCTGAGGGCAATTCTCTTTTCCCCATGCCTGAATGACTCCACTCTTCACTAGCTCCAGCAAGGACCAGATGAACCCATTGTCCCACCCTCCAGGCAAAACTCTGGCTTTAGAAACTTAAAATAGGACCAAAGTTAATAACCACATACTAGTAGTTTCAAGTACCCAGTGACCTTGGATAGCCCTCTGTGCCCAGATCCTCGGGTGCCAAAAGAACCATGGAGAAGCAGAGCCATTAATCTCACTCCTGCACCCCCTTACAACTTCTTCTTGTTGACTGTGCCTGTATTTTTTTGTCAGAACTTGCAAGAGAGCAAGCCAGAATGTTACCTCTGGATTAAATTTGTGTTTTGTCTTCCTTTATATATATATTTACTTTTTTAAAGAGTTTTGCAATACCATGTCCTTTTAGCAGAGATTGAAAATGAAATGTCTCTGTTTAAGATGTGATGTAAAACATAGACAATGTCACAAAACTTTGAAAGCACTTTATGATGAACTGACTGACCATACTAGTGTTGCAGGTGTTAGTGATATCATTTCGTTTTGCTCTTCTTTTAAGAGCTTATTGCCTGCACATGGGATGAAAGACAAGAATTTAATTAAAAAAAAAAAAAGAAGTTATTTTTGTGTCCAGTAGCTGATTGTCCACCTCTTTTGATTTAAAACTCTTCAGAGGAGGGATAAGGTTGCATCTGGCCATGTGTGGTACTTTGATGGAACTCAATTACCCCAGCAGGGCAAATAATATAAAATGAGCACAACTAAGTGTGTATAGTGCACACTGTGCTGTGCTTGCTGACCAGCATCTGAGCAGGGCAGTGGGTGCTTTATCAGTGGCATTTGCTTTGGCCATGACTGCTGGACACAAGGCGCTGCACAAGCTGGTGTGGCAAACAGATAGTGTAGCAGAAAAAAATGGCATGGCTGCAGAAACAATCCCTGCTGCTGCTTTTCACCCTGCACACTGAAGTCTAATCATTGCAACAGTAAGCAGTGGAACTCAGATTTTAATTAGCTGTCAGCCATGAAGTTCTCCCTAAAGCTCCCGATTTCCCTCAGTTATGTTGCTGACCTACTTCCCAGATCTTTCACTGAATATGGTACACAACTCTGGAGCACCAACATTAACTCTGCTAAAGTGAATCCACTGGTGAGTTGTTTTCTGAAAACAGGCATGTCCACAGTTCCTCCCAACCCACCTCCCTGAGCAGCCTGCAGTGCATGCTCTTGTCTCCCAGTGCCTCCTGCTGAGACCCTCAGAAAGGTTGTATGAGCGGAGGGATTTTTGTGACATTTCAGGGAAGCTGAAGAAAATAAGTTTGTCGGTGTTTGTAGTGATGCTCATTAGTCCATGCAAATGAACCCTTTATGTCACCCAGCCTTAATGGCACTGGGACAGAAAAGGTGAAGCAGAGATGCATTATTCAACCTGCACCTGAGACCAGCTTTCACCTTCTTGAAAAGTCACTGGTTAGGAGACACATGAGTCTGGGAGAAGATACCCCCACCTCCCTAACCCTTTACAAAAGCCCTTTCCAGGCACACTCAAACCTTCATCTTTCACAGTCTCTAAGAGAAAGGTGGAATTGGACTCTGAAAGAGAGAGTGGAAGACAGGGAGTAAGGGAGATGGTGAGCTCAAATGAAGGGAGGAGATGCTGTGTTCCAGGACTGCTCCACACTGCAGTGGCCATGGTTCTCACTGCTTTTTCTCAGCCAAGCTCACTGATGCGGGAGCTGTAAGAGCACTGAGCTCTGCATGGGCTGTGAAATCTGCTGGCCAAGATGAGCAAGTGCTGCTGTGTTCCGCCTGGTGCTCCAGGCAACACTCAACCAGACTGCTCATGTCCTGACACTGCAAGTTTGTTGGTGTGGGCACATCGATGCCTGACCAGGATTGCAGCCCGGGCTGTGCTGGGAGAGGCAGAGGTTTACTCCAGCTACCTTTCCTTCCCCGTCTCTCTCTGCAGTCATGCAAGTGAACACTTACCATTGCAAATACACTTACAACCACTAATTAGTAGTCTCAAAATCATGGAGATTCTCATATCAATGCTAACGAAAGGTTCATTCATTCATTCATTCATGCACACCCACAGCTCTCTCCAACAGCAGCCTGCATCTTTCTGCAGTTGCTGGAGGAGGTTTCCAGGTATTGTCTACATAAGCAGAGCAGAAAGACAATTCCTCCTTTCAAAGAATGGAGCTAGTGGACTGTGGAGTCTCAAACACAGGACAAAATGGTTCAGGTCAATTCAATGCTCAATACCTTGTGAAAAACAAAAAAAGAAAAATAAAAAAAGACATCTGAGTTCCTGCACATTTTAGATAGAGGAGGGGAATGCAACTCCCCAAATATTTCTTGCTTGAAAAATTTCTGCCTTATAATTCCCCATAAAAGAGACAAGATGTCAGGGCAAGGTTATTCCTCAGCTCAGCCACAGCATGCTCACTTCTGAGCAGCTGTCCTACCACCCTTTCTTGGCTCTGCCTGGAACATCTCCTCAGTGGGATGCCTTGGTCTCTGCTCCAGCTCTTGTGACATGGAGGATAGTGCTGGAGAATAACCAGTGAGTGAGTCCTCATTGGTTAGTTATCCCTGGTCATGGTTTTCCTTAAGTCCCTCAGGAGATACCAGAGAGATCCTGCAGGAGCAGATGGGATGTCACCTCTGGCTTGTCATCCATCTGTTTTTGCTCCTTACTGCAGCAGACATGAGCATGTGGCCACTGAAGTTTCTCTGGCTCTCCTCTGCATGTTCTTGGCAGAGACCTGGAGATCCCTGGGAGTGGTGTTTCTAAAAAAAGATGCTTAGAAACATAGTTTCCAGCAATTTGAGCATTCACTTGCACTGTCACCTTTAAACCTGCCTTTGCTGTTAGGAGGATCATTTAGAAATGTGGAAGATGGAGTGAGACACAGCAGTGAATAACAGAAAGGGCAATTCTGTGTGCTGGACATCACACACCTGGCTTTGGGTTCTCCAGGCAGTGCCTCCATAGCTGTTTTCAAGTAGCTGGTACAGTCTGAGTGCTGATGATCCATGATCTGAGAGCATGACAGTCCATCAGCTGGGCAGATGTCTTGAATGTAGAAGGTATCTTCTATCCCTAGAAAACCAAGATTAAAGTCTATACCCCAGGCAGAAGACAGTGCTCAATGAGATGCTTTGGCATGCCTGTGAAAATGTGACAGTGTATGGTTTGGGAGGCCACAAAGGTAACTGGAGAAACTGTGCTTGTGATGCTTTGGAGCTTTCCCCCAAGTACTTGCTCTGTGCTGCATTTTATGCAAGTTTAAACAACAAACCAAAGCAGTAACTGATGAGCATAGCATTTAACAGCTTGGGAGAGAGTTTCCCTGGAAGAAAAGTTGGCTGGCCAAATTTTGCAGAGAACTAGTGTGTGACAGACAAAATATTATCTGCACTGGAAACCACCTGCTGTGGTGAGGCTTGAAAGCAGAACTAGCTATGGGAACTGGGTATGAATTTAGGGGGCTTTGAAATAGGGAGAGCTGCATGTATGTCACAGACCTCTACTCTGCAAAACAAACCACTTGATCTCCAAATTCCACTCCAGAATCTCACTTTTACTTTTTTTTAAATTGCTTTCTAGTCATTAAGGATATATAGGAAAACTTCAGTATGTGTGCAGATTTACTTCAGTGCCTGGACTTAGTGTAAGAGATGTACAAGGTGCAAACTGTCTCCTTAGTCTTCTCAAAATTCAAAAGCCTCCTGCCAGCTGAGCTGTCATTTGTTTCAACAGCAGCACACCTCACTCCTGTCCCCATTTTACAGGCAAAAAACAGTTCCTAGCCCAAGTCACCAGAAAATGAAGGACCAGAAGTCCCCTGCTGAACTGCTAGTCTCTTAGCATCTTTTCCCACCAAAAAAAGAATGAAGCTTTGTTTTGCTGTTACAAAACTGCAGAATACAGGAACTAAAAATGCAGATGCAAGGTCAACTGAAATGTGTTTCCCAGTGAAAGCAATAGCCTAGGGACTCCACTGCCTCAAGATGAGAGTCCTGCAAGAGTTCATGGAGCTGCAGTGTGCCAGCCCCACGGCAGCACTACAACCAAGCAGGAACTAGCACCCTCCACTTGATGTTCTAGATCTTTTCACAGACATCCAAAAGCTGGCCTGGCCAAATATAGATTTAAAAAGCAACAAATGTTGTGATGTCTGGATTTGCCTTCTGCTTTTGAAACCTAGAGTTCTGGTGTTTTCCAATTTGCTTGGTAAGGAGAAGTAACTTCTAACTAAGAGACATGAAGTAGTGGTATTTAATTACATGACTCCAAGAGTTGGGACTTCAAGAAAAAAACAAAAGTGCAAATACCATGATAATGTGGCAACATCTGGGAGCTGTGTCTTGCAAACTGAGGACTGTAATGCTCCCTCAGCAGTTCCAGTGTCACACAAGGCCATATCCCTCATTTGATCTGCATGCAAGCTTCCCATTGCTATCAGTGGGAGATGCAGGGGAATCGGCTGCAGTGCATGACTCCAGCTGAGGCCCCTGCTTGTGAAGGTAATTTGGCCTCTGCTGTACCATCTGTTTGTCATCCCCAGGTGAGATTGGATATTCCAGGGAAAATAGATTTCTGTATTAAAAGTGAGAAGTGACTGACCTCAGATGCATAAAGCACATTATTTATATTTTATTTATATATTCCAGGTCAAGAAAGCTGCTGGAACATCTTGCAAAAACCAAGCCCATTAGGCAAGAGGATGTGAAATGACTTCCCTTAAAGGGAAACTTGGCTTCATCATAATGGGCTCTAATCAGTGGTGTCCTTCCAGGGTGGTCAGAAATCTTCCTTTCCTCCTTGTTGCTTGACTTTACCAACCTCTGCCTCAGCAGTTCCTCATTTCACCTCCAAGTGACCTTGCCTGGCTAGATGCCCCTCCAGCACTGACCATCTCTGCTGCAGGTTAGCCCCTGAGTCCCAGGAATAGAACAGAGCCAGAGAACAAGTTGTCTGATGTTATCAGCATGCAGCAGTAAATTTTAAGCCACAAGGACCCATTGGACTGGGAATTTCTGTGCTCCTTAGTCTTCCCCAAAGAGCCTTCCAACAAAGCATGTGCCCTTGCTCCAGTCTGACTATCACTGGAACAGCTGAGGCAGCAGCACAGTTCTTATCCAAGTTCCTTTCTCTGCCCATAGGATAAATGTAAATCCAATGGACAGAGTCTCCCACTGGTGCACACACAGACTTTGCTGTTTTGGCATGGTGTGCTCTATTTGCACTTCTGAAGAGGTATAGATCTTTTTTGTCTTCTCTGTGCTGCACACTTAAGCAGCGGTGAGGCAGTAACTAATGCTGCCTGGACTAAACTTAGTAATTGAAGCCCTGCATGTAAAGAGAATTTGACCAGAAAAAAAAAAAAAAAAGAGAAATGTAAGAGAAAAAAATAAATAAATTTAACTTCCGTATTACTTAATGATTATGGGTTTGGGGCTTTTTTAGAGATTTTGGAGAAATGAAACTGCACCGTTTGTGAGATGGGGTTCTCCTTTCAAATTCCCTCTGCTGTCACGTGTCAGAGTGTTCCCCACCTGGAATTCTAAATGTGGCCTGTTTGAAAGCTGCTCTGAACTCTGGCTTCTTCATGACTTTCTGGATTGTGATGATGTTTTAAAACAATTGAAGATGCTCTGTTAACACCTGCCTTAAGGTTAAAAAACCCCAAGCCTCTTATACAAATATTTTGCTGTTACGGGAAGCTGTTCCCAGATTCTGGCAAAACTGTTTAGTTTATGAGTCTCTATCCCTGTGTTTGTATGTGCAGGAGGGACATAGATGTCTGTGTACATGCATATGTTTCCTAGTGCAGATTGTGAAACCTCTGACATCTCTCTGCATTTCTGCTTATTGGGATGAACTCCTGCTCTTCTGTGAGTTCTCCCATCTTTTCAGCAGGTGAGACAATTTTCTGAGTGCAGCTGTCAGTTCAGGAACATGATCTGTATTTATATGTGTCTAGGCTGGAGATCAGGGAGCTAAGGCAGAGCAGTACCTGGGGATCAAAGCAGACCCTGCTGCTGAGCCTCCTGCTCTAGCAGTGAAGTGGCAGGTATGGATGGAGTAGCAGGGATGGGAAAGCATATCTGTATGGGGAAAGAGCAGATATGTGGCAGCAGAGCCAGTACCTACACTGGTGTGTTGGTAGTTGTATGTTTAGTAGATCAGTGTCTTAGCAGGGATGACAGGAATAGAGGCTTTCCTCTTTCATTTAGCTCCCTCTCATGTATATCTCAGTCACTAAGAATTTTTCTGGCCCCTGCATCACAAGACACAGGTGTGATATTTTGTTATATGCACCAGGACTCTTAACAGTATCTGGCTTTTTATTTGTCATCAATAGTCTTCAGAGTTAAGAGCAGTATTTGCATGACCAGTGGCAACAGGCAGGCTGGCAATAGCTGCAAAGTTACCAATGGAAAGAAATGAGAAGTGAGAGGTCTAGAAGATATGATTCAATATTGACAATAGTCAATAGAAGACTTGTGAATCTGAAAGAATAGATGTTTCCCACTCCTACTGTCAATAAGTTCAGTCAGGATGTTAAACTACAGGCAGGGAGAATGAAGTTTGACACGAGGAAAAGCTTTCCATAGCCTTCAAAGTAATGGTGTAGATGGGTGGGCTGTCTGCAGGGTGGGAGAATTCTGTATCACAGAAAGGATTTAAGATCAGGATCAGTAAACCTCTGTTGAGTTCAAATCAGGAGTAGGACAGATAGCTCTGAACATAATTTCATCAGGAAGATTTAGATGAGATTTGAACACTAACAAGATACTCAGCAAAACCACTGTTGTGGTTGGTAGGGTGAAAGAGAAGAAAACTGCCTTTCAGCTTTGGACAAAGATTTGATGTAGGAAAACAGAGCACTGGAAATCAGGGCACACTGGGAGGCCAGATCTATGTGGCAATGCTATCCAAGTTCATGCAACCTGGGATCAGACCCACCTTGGTTCCCAGCTGGCAGATGAGTTCCTGGGCAGGAATTCCCTAGCCAGTAGGACACCAGGGAAGAGAGTCTGTCACCGCTCTGTAGCCTCTGATATATCTTGCTTGGGTTTTGTCCTGTCAAGGTTTGTACCAGGCTCATAGCCATTCAACTCAGCTACCTCTTCCATTCATTTTTCTTGCTCACCATAGGAATCTTGAAGCTCACCCAAATGCTCTCAGGAGCTGGAGGCACAGGAAGGCTTGTGTTGGAAACATTTCTCCTGCCATGGAGAAATGGTCAACCTTTCACTTGACCTGCTGGGAACCTGTTCTTCTGTGAACTGCAAGTTGGATTATGCAGATGAAAAGCCTGCCTTGACCGAACTGTGACACTAATGAGACAACAGCACGACGGCACACATGGATGTTCCCCATAGCAAAGACAAAATGATGTCTTCAGTTAACCCTGACTTATGGCTATGTAAGTTACAAAATGAGGTATGGGTATGAGAAGCTACCAGAACCTGCAGCTGACCATCCCTGGCCAGTAGTTACATTAACTAAACAGAAGCATGAAAAATAGTAGAAAAGAGAAACATTGCATATAACAAAAGCAGAGCATTAGCTTAATAGCTGACTGAAGTAGAAATTACCAAGGCAACTGTATCATGAGTACCAAATAAGTGTATAAAGTCAGGAAACCTGGGGCCAGTGAGGGAAAAGTAAATACAGGTGGGTGGCTTGGCTGGGAAGGGAGAGACTTGGTAAAGAAGCAGAACCTGGGAAGAATAAAAGGGACAAAATCAGAATATAAGGAAAAGCAAGCGACATACTCAGGACTGATTAAGGGCTGTTGATCAGCCTTGTGCTTAATTATGGTAGTTTGAAGCAGGACAATAAACCTGCTGTTTCTACCTTTTTTATGTCCAGTTTGCCATCATGATCAGAAGGGACTTGGTGTTCTTTGAGATTAATGAGAGCTATCTCCCTGTGACTGGAGACAAAACCCCTGAAGGGATTACCTAACCACACCACCCTTCCCTTCTCCACAGCCTGACTGTCTTTCAAATCCCCATTTCCCCTGACTGCCACTGCAGGGGATCTTAAATGTAGACATTGGCACTGTAGGAGTTTAATAGCTGAGGATGAATACAGGGAACCACGGGACAAACAAGCTACACATGCACATGGCTGTACCTGAAGCCAGCCAGGTCATGTACACCTGCCACGCTCAGCACACCCCCAGCTCCTCAAAGAGCCCAACTCACCCCAGTTGCTTTTGAGGGGAAAGAACTAGCTAAAGTGAAGTCTCTGCACAAGTCAGAGCCACAAAAGAAAGGACTTGTGTCAAATAAAATCCACTTCAAATACAAGAAATGAAGTTACAACTCAGGATGAAGGCAAAGAGTTTGTGCTGGCAGAACATCAGCTTTATTAAGGTTTGAGTCTACAACCTGTCTTGTTCTGTAATTTTCTGTAGGCTGAATACATCAAGGCACGTTTCAAGACAATCAGACTGTTTCAAAGAGAAGAATGTTAAGATTGGGTATGTTTTTATCAAGAGGGACAGAAAATGTCTAGAAAACATGAGCAGTGGCACAGCTTGTAATGCTTACAAACTTGCCTGTTTTGTAGCATTCCACTAGGCCTCTACATCAAAGCATGTTTAAAAATAGTCTGCCTGTTTGGGTTTTCTTTTAGGTAAGAACATGAAAATAAAGGTCAAGGGCCAAAAGTGTTCTAGGTGCATTGTCATAGGGGTACATCTTCAGGAATTTTAACATATTAAGGCATTTTCCGGGCACACACAAAGTAAGGTGCACACCTAGACAGGCTTGATGCAGCTCTTAAAAATGCAGGGACTGTCACTGAATTATGGATCCACAGGTGGGTCTTTGGCAATTTATAGCAGAGATTCTCAACTATGTAGAAAGAGACCAATCGATTTGTCTAAAATACTGATGACTTGTCCTGAATCTTACCCAATAATTTGTAGATTAACAGACAAATCATTGCCCACTAAGCAGATTTTCAATGTCAGTCTCCACAAAGTTTTCTCTTCTCAGATGAGAAAACATGCATGCTCTGTACACACTGTTCTTCTCCACAAGATCATAGAGATCCTAATACACACTCACAACAAAGAACCTACAAGATTAACTCTTTTGTCTAGATTAATTTGGATATATATCACACTGAAGGGGGTGAGGTTATCAGCAAGTCTCTAAAATGCTCTGTGTATCAGTTACTCTGTTCTCAGAAATTCACTTCAGATCAAATTCATTCAAGCCAAAAGGCAAATCTCTCAGTTATTGAGAAATACGCTTCTCAGAGCATCTACTTTCTATAACCAATGGCAAAAGGTATTTCAAAATGAGATAAATTCCTACTGCATTTGTTTTCCAAGCTGTGCTGTGGACTAGGCTCAATACAGAATACATCAGGAACACAAGTACAGGACATCACACAAGGGTCCACTCCGGTGCTGGAGCTCATCGTGTTAAACCTTTGAGTAATGTGACCAGAGTGCAACAAGGACACCTTTCACAGCTGTGTACCTCTCTCTTTGGCAGTATTTTGCCCAGGAATTACCACTACCAAGAAGATTTGAAAGAGTTGCTAGTAAGTTTTCACAAAGATTTAGCTCATAAACAACTTGGAAAAACACACATGGGAGGTAAATGCCAGAAGTTAAACCTATATCAGCTCCTTAGGCAGGGTACAGCTTCTGCCCTGTGCCAGAACATTGGTATTATATGTGACATATATCTGAAAGACGTCACAGCGGGCAGCAGAGCAGCAGTAAACATCACTATTCTGGACTATCAATAAAAATTGAGACCTACTCGTCCAGCTAAAGGTAGGACAATCCAGAACATCCGTCTTGCTTCTGAACTGGGCATTTATCCTGGACAGGAGATGCCTTCAGGGCCTTGCTTCAAATAGCTATGCACTGAAAAGCAGACTAAGTCCAGGAGGTCATCTTGATACAATAGTTGGCAGACCAAAGTGAATTAACATCTAACATGCTTTAAAGGACCATATGGAACAAGTTACACCAGAGTAAAACAAACACTTTTCTCTCACAGCCAGTGTTATTGTTAGCACCTTATTCGAGTGAGTATTTCTCAGCAGTGACAATGACTCACTAAATAATAGGATAATACCACGGATCACTAGCATGTTGTGATCTGTGGCCACAGGAACAGTTTAGTTTTACTGTGTACATGCTGGCAGTCTCAACACTCTAGCAGCAAATCCTAGTGTTTATTGCTGCATCTGGGGCAGAAGCACAAGATCTCTGCTTGGAGCCTTTCTGGAAGCCAAAAAGATAACATGGGGTATTTCTAATATCATGCTTGCCAAATGGCAGCAAAAGCAGTGAGCTAAGAATTAGATGCTGGGAAAGTAGATGCATCTTGGTTTTGCTTCCTTGCTTCAATGTGCAGATCTGGCAGTTGCTGATGATGGAAATCAGCATAGGGGCGGGGGTCAGTGTCAAAGAGATGGGCTTCCTAGTCCCACATGCATGGTTGCTGTGTTTGGAAACAGGCATCAAAGCAAGCTGCCAATTTGGAAAGGTGAGGAGGAGCAAGAGATAAGACTGGTCCATCAAGCCCTAGGCCCCATGCAGAAAGCCTGAGAATGGTCAGAGCTGCCTCAGGGAGACAAGCATATTCCCTTGGCTGCTTTGGGACTCTTCAGGCTTCTGCCTGAGGTGTGACACACTGAAACCCTGCTCAAATCACTGTGCCAGGTCTCTCTGTCACCTCCATTAAGCTCATGTCCTATCCCACGCTTCCTAATGCTTTTTGAACATTACTCAGCATCTCAGTGAGATCTCCCTGTAGCTTGGGAGATGTAGATGGTTTAGAGGAGCATTTTCACACAGAAGGCATCAAAGGATCACAGCCCACCTCCTAGGGGGGTGAGGGACTGTACATCCAGCCCAGGATGGCAGCATGCCATTTGTCTCCTTGCACATTGGTGTCTGGGAAGTCTGTGGGGACTCATTTATCTAACAAAGAAGACACCACAACCCCATCCTGGCCATATTGCAACAGAAGGGTGTCCAATACTCTTCAAGATAGGGGGAAAAAAATAATCAAAAAAGCCTTTGTGAAGGGATAGAAAGGCAGCAACAGTTTTGCAGGCCACATTCTTGCACTTTCCAGGTTTTGTTATTTTTCCATTTTCACATTTTCCTCTAGTTTCCTGCCTTTGCTTATATAAGAGGGAAAGAAAAGCCAGTTTGATGTTCTGATGAAAGGAAGAACAATCCTCTGGAAGATCAGGAAATGGTGTGTGGTGGTGTCATGTGGGATTAGTCTGCAACCTCCAGGGCACGCTGCAGTCTGTGGGATAACCTGGGACACATCCCAGGGACAAAACATGTGGTGAAATTCATCCTGCACAGGATGAAGGGCTTGAAAACACTGGAAGGCCAAGGGTAGGAAAAAAGCTTTACACCCTGTTCAATATAGTATATTCCCACAGCAAGTAAAGCAACCCAGGCACTGCATCTCCAAGACTCATATGGAAAAATCTATACCCAAACAGCACTCCTTAGCAGAAGTTCCCAATAGTTTGTTCTCTTGGTATTTTCATACAAGGTATTAGTCATTGTTAAAATGAATGGAACCCAAACTAGGCTGTGACATATATCTTCCTACTGTACCTTTACCAAAATCCTGACATACTGCAGAAAATCCCAGTTCTGTGACTATCGTCCTTCTACCTATGCTCACCTTTCTGCATAAGTAAATAAAATGTGGAGTTTTCCAGATTGAAATGCATGCCTTCTCCTCTCCTCTCCTCTCCTCTCCTCTCCTCTCCTCTCCTCTCCTCTCCTCTCCTCTCCTCTCCTCTCCTCTC